>APFE031208821.1:2381-54148 GCA_000404065.3 Pinus taeda
TCATTCATTCATCAGTATTCTCATGCAGGATTGCGCAGTGGAGGCAGGCAAGCAGCGGAGGAGATTTGAGCCAGTGATTGATTCAGATCTGAGCTAGTTTGTGTGTAACAAGGGTGGAGATACTTGTGAGAAGTATTATGCTGTGTAATGTTACATGACTCAATCATTAATATACAGATAGTTGGGGTTTTTAGCGAGATGCTTTCCCCGGGATACATACTGTGTTAATGTGTGAATGCTCTTAATGTTTTATTGTTATTGATGCTGCTATATTGATGATCAACGTAGAGGAGCTTATGTATTGTGTATGTTTTCCGCAATAGTACATGATCAGGATAATCTCCATTGAATATGTGTTAAATTATTCAAAATTTCTACAGAGTCTTAGAGAGTCTAAGGTAGTTTAGGTAAGTTTTCGATATCAATGAAGACGAATGTAATGGGTCAGGAGAAGTGGAGAGCGAAGAGTCTTAAAGTAGAAGACAAGGTCTACAGTTGTGTGCATAGAGGCCTAGAGTAGAGTCTGCAGCTGAGTGCACAGACCCCTTCAGCTGCGTCAAGTCTTGAGTCTGTAAGTAGAACTAAAGTATTGATAACGATATTATTGTGGAAATATCTGTGTTTTGTCCATTTACTTATGTTATGAATGAATGTGTTTATGTTATGATGAATAATGGGGTTATGATTTAATATTGTATTGTTGTGTGATTCTACATGTTTTATATTGTTATATAACCGCAAATAATAATATCCCTTTATGCGAAGAATATATTAATGCATGTTAAAGTTATCAGATACTTAAGCAGACATGGGTAAATACAGAAATAGGAGTAATCACAGGCATGTAAGTGGTTGATTCTCCTATTTAAGGTACGAAAACGATAGTCCTAGACTTCAGTGAAAGTCTAGAGGTTGGTTAAAGGAAGTTATATTGATAATCCTTAGAAGCTTATCGATATGTGCGAAGGTAGGTGTAAGGCACAAAATGACATCACGCTCATCTTTGGGTGCGGAAACCTGGTCACAACATCCCCCCATACTGCTTTGGGTGAGACTTCAGTCCGCGCTCCATGGGTTGATGTCGAACGGGCCAGTAGTGTAGGAATTTGTTTGGAAAACTTAACTCTGAGCCTGGGTTAGGACCCACTAAGCTAACAAGATCTATACCATACAAGAAAAAATGGATACTTCATCCCCCTTCCAATTCTATGAGGGTCCCTATTTTTCTTCGCTTTTTTTATCTCTTCAAAATTTTGCCCCCACTACTTGAAGTAAAATTACTCTTCAAGGATAGATATTCTCCCACCTCCATCATTCATGGTTTCAATCTTTAAGCTTATATATGTTTGCACTCCAAATCATCATTATTTTCATGATTCTGATCAATGTCCTAAACTCACTACATATATCATTTCCTCCTTGTAGTCTTCTCTTCTCTAGTTCCTAAGTGTCTGAGCCTACTCATGCCTAATGTGCTTCTCTTCTTTTAGTAATATTTATTCATATTCCCTTTATTATTCTCTTCTTTTGTGATTTTTCAAGTGATTTCCTCTTTATTTTTCCTCCACATTCTTTAGTAATAACAATACAACAATATAAAAGTAATGACTCAATATCTATAGCTTAATGAGAGGTTTTACGATTAACATGGAGCTCATATAGGGTGTAACTTCCCCTCCCATCTAAAAAAGTGTTGGCCACAACCCTTGACTAACTATGAGTGTTTCTACATGAACAACTCATCTTCCCATGTCACCTCTTCCACTGGTAGGTTTCTCCATTTTATGAGGTACTCAATAATTACTCAATTTCTCAACTACTGAATCCTTGTTTCCATGATTTTTTTAGTTCTAGTATGATTTTCACTTCTTCATTAATCTATGAAAAATAGTTTGGACTATGATCTTGCCACTGATTACCTTCTTTAAACAAAAAACAATAAGATTGAATGTGCACATGAAGATAGAGGAAACTCCAATTTGTAAGCCATACTTTCAATCCTTTTCAAAACATTATAGGGGCCATAATACCTCAGTGCTAATTTATTATCATTATTTCTTTCTTGAGCAGCATTTGTTTATATGGTTGTAGTCTCACAATTACCTAATCCCCATTTCAAAATCCCCTTCACTATGATGTTGACATGTTTTTTGTTTCATCCTATTTTGTGATATAACCAAGTTGTCCTTCAATAGTTCAAAAACCTCTTTTTGGTTCCATATGTGGCCCTCCATTGCAGGAGCCTTTACAGCCTTTTTCAAGGGTGATGTGATGGATGGAGGATGATAATATCCATAAATGAGGACATTTTTTATTAAGTATGGAAGGATGTATTATCCCACCACTATGTTAAGGGAAACCACTTGATCCATTATGTATGTTTATCAAATGCAAATCAATGTGCATATGCTTCTAAACATTTATTTAAAATATTATATTTCCCATCAAACTGGTGATGATAAGATGATTTTTAGTCAATTCAATACCCAAACAAGAAAATAATATAGTCCAAAAATTTTACTAAAAATTTGATCTTTGTTACTTACAATAATATTTGGTATTCAATTTAGCTTTTGGACTATTTCTTTGAATGTTGATAGCATTGTACATGCATTAAAAAGGATGAAAATAGAGCAAAAATAGGATACATTTTCATTCTATCTAATACTATTAGAATGACATTATTTCCTTCAAATTACATGCAATAAAATCCATTCAAACATCTTCCCAATGTTGGGTTCGTATGGATAATGGTGTTGAAATTTTGGTAGCTATGGGATGAATTTCCCATGGGAAACCTTTCTACCCCAAGGGAAAGCCCATATTTCCCTAAAAGAGAAAATTTGAAATTGGAGAATATTATTAATAATTGATGCATCAAAATCAACAAGGAAAGTAATCATGAAATCTTTGGAAAATATATTATTATGAGAAAAAATTTGAATGTGTAGTTTTCCGTACTATTTCTACAAGTCGGCTTGATCTCTCAAGTTACCTTTTCATATTTCTATGAAAGGTTATAAATATAGGTTATCTCTCATCAAGATAGTTTCGAACACCATCTAATAAAATATCTTGCATCTATCTCAAAATTTCATTAGTTCGTGAGATAAATTATGTGCCTTGTTTCTATTATAATGGCTTGCATGACAAAAGCTTGCATGACAGATCATATGGCATTTTTTGGTTCAAATTATTCTCTACAATGGCTCGCATTCTCCATGAATTCTCACATATCCAATTGTGATTCACATTAGTTTCTTACAGTTTGTTCTCTTTATACCCTTTATGGCTCACATTACAATTTTGAATGGTTCACTTGTTGTCTGACATCTGGGTGACTAGGTGTCCCTAAGAGGTATCAGTAACTTTCCAATTAGTAGACCCCACCTCCATAACTAGAAATTAGATGTCGGGTCATGGCATAGTAACTCTCAGCTCATTTTTGCCATGGAGATCTTGTAAAAGCGGGTAAATGTGAGGTGGGTGGTTATAGGGTGGTATTAGATCTGTTTTGTTCCCTGTAAACCTTTATCTGGTACTAGTTTTATATAATGGTATCAAACTGAAGTTTACATTGTCAAACCTCAGGTAAATGCAGATGGTTATGGTTATCATGCATGTAGTTGTTATTATAGTTTTGTATTATCATATTCATTTATGCATGATATTGAATCATGGTGTTGATATGTGTTGCTATTTTATATATATAATATATATATATAATAGATAGAATAATATAGAGTGCTAATATGGACTGCGTTTTGCAGATGATATTGTCTCCCCTTTGATACATTGAGGTATGATTTTGAGTATGTCTTATATTTGGTTTATCTAACATGTCATTTTTCCAAGAAATATAAGATCAAATATGAAGAGAAAAATGAGTGGATTATAGTTCACATGACTCTCTGTACAAGCCTGATGTGAATTCAATGTAATGGGAGAAGTTAGTTGAGAAGGAAGGAGGAGTATTCTCCTGAACTAGTAAATACATTGAGAAGATTGGGGGCAGAGATTCGAAGTTGTGAAGCGAATAATAACAGGTTGAATGAGGCACAAGAAAGACTTGCAAGGGCTAAAGAAAAGAAATTTGAATTCAATGTAGTGATTCTTCAAAACCTTTCATACTTTCAAAAATAGGGACAGGTAGGAACATTCATGGAGATAGACAGGAGGAGATGACTAATGGGGTAGATGGTAGGAGGTCTCAAAAAAGGCACAAGTTGGACAGGGATGATACAGTGAGGAGTGGAAGACTCTTGGATACACCTTAAATTAGTTTCTCATGGCTTGTTCTATTAAAAAATGGTTTTTTCTCTCTATACCCTTTATGGCTCGCATTACAGTGTTGAATGGTTCACTTGTTGTCTCACATCTGGGTGATCAGGTGTCTCTAAGAGGTATCAATAAGTTTCCAGTTAGTAGACCCCACCTCCATAAATGGAACTTGGATTTCAGGCCATGTCATAGTAACTCTCAGTTCATGTTTACCCTGGAGCTCTTGTAAAAGTGAGTAAATGTGGGGTGGGCAGTTACAAGGTGGTATTAGATCAGTTTTGTTCCTTGTAAACCTTTATCTTGTACTAGTTTTATATAATGTTATCAAAGTGAATTTTACAGTGTCATATCTTGGGTACATGTATATGGTTATTGTTATCATGCATGTAGTTATTATTATAGTTTTGTATTATCATATTCATTCATGCATCATATTGAATCATGGTGTTGATATGTGTTGCTATATATATATATATATCACACTAATATGGACTGCCTTGTGCAGATGAGATTGTCTCCCCTAAGATACATTGACATAGATTTTGAGTATGCCTTATATTTGGTTTATCTAACATGTCATGTTTCCAAGAAATAGAAGATCAAAGATGAAGAGAAAAATGAGTGGATTATAGTTCACATGACTCTCCATACAAGCTTTTTGTGAATTCAATGGAATGGGAGAAGTCAGTTAAGCAGTAAGGAGGAGTATTCTCTTGATCTAGAAAATACATTGAGGAGATTGAGGGAAAATATTAGAAGTTGTGAAGTGGATAATAATAGGTTAATTGAGGCATAAGAAAGACTTGAAAGGGCTCAAGAAGAGAAAGTTGAATTCAATGTAGTGATTATTCAAATCCTTTCATACTTGCAAAAGTAGGGACAACTAGGATCATTCCTGGAGATAGGCAGGAGGAGAAGACTAATGGGGCAGATGGTAGGAGGCCTCAAAAAGGTTAAAAGTTGGATAGAGATGATACAGTGAGGAGTGGCTGACTCTTAGATACACCTAACAAGAGGAATGGTAGGCATGGGCTTTATTCTAACACTTCTTCCAGGAGATATCATCACCATCACTGTCAGCATCATAAGAGGAGTGATTATTTTCCAGAGGAGTTTAAGAAAGCCAAGCCTCTTACTTTTGATGGGAAAATGAAGAAATCAGAAGATGTAGAAGAAATATGGCTACTTGGGATGAGGAAATTCTTCAAATTGCATGACTACTCAAAGAAAACGAAAGCCAAGATAGCCATTGTTAGTCTCAAAGGAAAAGAAAACATCTATTGGGAAGATATTCCTAATGTTAGAGACATTAGATAAGAGAATTTGACTTGGGGTGAGTTTGAAAAACTCTTCAAGAAGAAGTACCTATCTGAGAGATATTATGATGGAAAGGCCAAGGATTTCTAAGAGCTCAAGATGGGCTCCATGACAAATGAAGAGTACACATCCAAATTGATAGAGTTGTTGAGGTATGTGCCCTATATTAAGGATGAGAAAGAAAATATACAAAGGTTCATCAATGGGTTTCCATTGTCATTTAAAAATCAAATTGAGTTTGATGAGCCTTTGTAATTAGACAAAGCTATCAAGAAGTTAAAATATTGTTACGAGCAGTCAAAGAGCAAGATTGAATTCAATCTTGGCTGGAAATGTAATGAGAAGACTAAAGGAAAATGGCCCAAGAAGTGATAAAATATATCAGGAAGCATGTGAGAAAGAAAATACAGGCCCTTATAAGAAGTTTAATGTAGCTAAGAAGGGACATGGGTCTCAGCCTAGAGAGCAGAAAAATAAAGGCAATAAGAGGGAACCATTGAAGTGTTAGATTTGTGGTAAAGCCCATCGCAAGAAGGATTTTTTGTTGTACCGGGGTGGCAGGTCTCAGATCTATAGTGCTTACGAGGTGCAGATTGTTGGATATTTTGGTCAAAGTGTTCCTTGAATCTATGCAACACTTGATAATAGGTAGGAAAACCATCAGGCATCTATTATTCAAATTGAAGGTAAGCTTCGTGATCAATTTGTTTCCATTTTGAATAATCATGGATAACTATAGTTATGTTAGTGCTAACCATGTGGATCAGTGGATCAGTGTTGTTTAAATAAAGAAGTGCATGTAGAATCTTGGTTCGACCAGTTGGCTACAAGGACCAAGGGAAGAGTTCACCAATGGGTAATATCTTGTGCATTTGAACTTAATAGCATGCCTACATCAGTACATATAAATGTGATTCCTTTGGGTTCATATAACATACTTTTTGGCATGGAATAGTTATTAATTCACAAGATCAAGGTATATTTTTATCAGAAGGCCATTCAGTGCATGGATGATGAGTCTTACAGGGAAATACAAGGCCTACATCAGTAAGAATGGCTATAGTTATGCAAGATAAGTGCAACTGCAAGAAACGGTGTGTATTATTTATAGTTCATGTTTCTAGTGAAAAAGGGAAGGATGATAAGGATGATGAAGTATTGAGGGAGTGTCATGTCTTGCAGCAATTTCGAGATGTTTTTCTTGCAAAGATTCTAGAGTTTCCTCCTTCATAGAGAGGTGGATTTCTCTATTGAGTTGGTACGTGGAGCGGCACCAGCATCTTAGGTACCATACAGGATGAGCACTCCAGAGTTGGTGGAATTGAAATAGAAACTTAAAGAGATTCTTAACAAGGGATACATAAGGCCAAGTGTGTCACCTTGAGGTCCACCATTTTTTCTATAAACAAGAGGGATGGTACTCTCAGATTGTGCATTGATTATAGGCAATTGAACAAGGTAACTACTGAGGATGGGTACCCATTACCTTATATTGATGATTTGTGTGATCAACTAAAGGGAGCAGCAATGCTTTCAAATATTGATCTGAGATCATGATATCATTAGGTATGCATCAAAGAACAAGACATTTACAAGATTGTCTTTCATACAAGGTATGGGAACTATGGGCTTGTGGTGGTTCCTTTTGTTTTTACCAATACTCTAGCCCACCTTCATGTGTTTGATGAACAATATGTTGTGCCCTTACCTGGATAAGTTTGTGATAGTCTTTTTGATGATATATTGGTATATTCAATGAATGAGGAGGAGCATGTTGAGCACCTAGAAGTAATATTGAGATTGTTGAGAGAGAATCAGTTGTATGCCAATCTCAGCATGTGTGGTTTCTTTCAATCTCAGATCCATTACTTGGGACACATTGTTTTCAAGGAATGAATATCAATGGATCCATAAAAGATTAAAGTTATTGTTGTAGCTTTTAAGTGCACTTCAGCGCCAATGATTCAAGGGAAGTATCTTTTAAGTGCACCTTTAGCACTAGTGATTCAGGGGACATAGAAAGCTTACTAGAGACAGCCTCTGGGTAGATTGTAGACTAGTGCCTAGGACATCTTAAAGAGAGGAGTGCATGGAGGATTAAGAGTGAGGTTTTTGTTGCATTCCAATTGTCACGTAGTTAAAAACGTTATAAAGGGGGCTTGGTTCAATAGCCTTTCATGTAGGTAAACTCAAGCCAATACATGGATCCAAATGCTCAGTGGATAAGTTGAGGCAACCTCAAAGAGAAATATATGGTTCTAGTGGCTGACACACACCAACAGATAGCTTTATACTGAAGTTGCAGCCAAGTGAAGATACGGAAAGGAATGAGGGAATTCAATGTAGAGGGTTGTAGATAGGACAGAATCCTAAGCAACGATGTTCCAACATAAATATGGAAGAGGGAGGATGTGGAAGAGCAAAGTACTTACTGAGGTTCCATACCATATATAACATGGGTACCATTAGCACTAAACAACAAAAGAAAATCTGGGCTCACACAGGTACTGCAAGTTAATCAAATAACACAAGTAAATATGTCTTGTACATAGGTACTATAGGTTATAGGCTAACATAAGTAAATCTACCTTATGCACAGGTATAGTTCACTTATTTAGTAGCCTAGATATATCCATGAATTAGAGGGAAACTAGCAGATTCATCACACTATTTTTAGAGAAGGAAAACATATATGAAATGATATTACAAAAGGGAAAGCATAATGTGCATTGATCTCCTTGGAATCACCAGGGAGTTTCATTAATCCAATATGATTCCAACATACCAATCCATTTACATTCATCTAAGATATAACTCAAGTCCCTCATGGAAAGGCAAGTAGAACCAAAGTGGAATCGCATAAATCCTGACCCATAGGTGCAGAATTCCGGGACCTTTTATCAGTGTTTATTCCCCCTATTTATAAGAAGAGGAGGAGCTTGGATTTTTAGTTTACAAAATATCTTTTCCTGAGCTCCAGTTGTCTAGGCGTGCTAGGATATTTTGCCTAGAATGATTACAATCAGGATTTGATCCCTTCTTGGAAACAAGCAAAAATTGCATAAATAAAAGGAAAATTAGAGTATGATAGAGGAATAGGTCCTTTTGTCGTTCCTGTGAAAACCTCTAGTCAGGATTCGTCTCTGTCATCGTGCATCCCTCTAGCTGCTGAGCTAATCCCTGACACTTTTTTCTTAACTGCCAAAGTAGCTCGTTCTCCGGAGTTGGGAGTGGGTCAACTGTGAATGTTTGTTGCGAAGTGGAAATGGAGTACCTCTCAGCAGTCCTTTGGTATGTATAGGAGTGGAACACCATGTCATGCCATTAAGTCTTCCTAAGCCCCCTTTATTGGTTTACCACTGCACCATACTTCATTCAATGCTTTAGCTACCAACCCATCTGCCTTCAATTCCCTTTACCATTTGCTTGGGGCCTTACAACAGCGGGGCATTTCCTCTTAAATTAGTGTTTACAGGGCGAGACCTTCCAATCTACTTTAGCCCCTTTACTTCGAACCCTTTCTGTAATTTTCTTCATATGACTAGGGGCTTGAAACAAGTGCTTAGCCTGAAGGTGCTAGAGCCTTTAAAAGCTTGTCTGAGGGCCTTTTTCCTTTAATACATGAAATCCCAAACTTCGGTGATTTCTGATGTTGGTTATTGATATTTCCTCTTAACCTATACAATCACTGATTTGTGGGGTCGAGCCCATCGAAGGCATCATAATCGCAATATGGGAGAGGGAGAAACTTTACCTCCCTTGATAGCATTGGCCTACTTTTCCAGATGTGAAATCCTTATAAGATAGAACACATGAAATATCACATCCTAAAGGATCCCCCACGACTCATAATCGCAAGCCTAGAGGGACTACAGTGAAGGAGGGACTTGACTTGTGTGATCATTGATATGCAATTGCGATGGGTGACATCATCACTAGCACTTGTCACCCTATGAGTGGTGACACATGTCACCCAAAAATGCCCACGTCATCTCTATACTACCACATCATGATGATGCTAGTTGCCATGTCATTTATAAGGACCAATGGTACTCCTCCACGTGGCCCCATGGAGGAGAAAGAAAAAAGCCCACCCATTCCTATTTTGCATCGATTTTCTTTGTTAAATATTTTTGGCCTTCCCCAGCAATTTAACACTATATGCCTAGTTTTTGGTGATTCCCATGATATTGTCGTTCAACAACAATTATGGAACTGCGCTTGCGTGCACCCCTTTGTGCCTATGATCATCAATCTGTGATATCAGCATTCAGCATCATGAACCATCAATAAACCATAAGCCTATGCCCAGGACCCCGCAGATAGTTGATTTCCTGATATTGTGATATTGCGGGGCCACGATCATGTGGGACTGTGGGATTGTGATATCACAGGACTGTGAGATTGCGATATGCGGGACTATGATATTGCGATATGTGGGACCATGATATCACGAGACTGCAGGATTGCGATATGGTTGATATGCAGGATGTGGAACTACGAGATTTTTCCACTGCCGATATGGAGGATTGACTATGCCTAGGGTCATCCAATCATTGATATACGATATTTGCTCTGTCTCGAACCTGTCAATATGTGATTTGTGGTATTGGAAATCGATTGATCACAAATTCTAGGGTCTCTCATTTTCACTACTTTAGTAAGCCATGATTTGCGATTATGATGAGCGTGCCCCTTAGTTATTTTCTCCTTGGTTTCTAGGTTTTCAAAGGGTATCTTTAATCTTCTTTAACTTCTAATGGAGGAGTCCATTTTTGGATTTCCATATACCATTGGAAACATTATCATGAGAACTATGTAATGGAAAGGAACTAATTAAACTCTGAGAGCTTATGTGGCTTGGGAAATGGCTTCAAACTTCATTGCTTTTCTGCACTCTAGGCAACTGATAAATTTCTAAAGTAGTGAGTGACAACATGTGGGGGACAGTGCCTTGCTAGCAAGGTGCTAAGAACCTGCAGACCAGTATCCTTCACCATTGGGGCATGGAGTCAGAAATATGTGAACTTACATAAAATCTCCATGAAAATTTGTTTACAGGGATTCATTTCCTCCTCAAACTGAAATGTAGAAATAAAAATTCTAACCACTAGAAACTAAATTCTCATTGAGTGAGCTTATTTATATACATTCAAACTCATGTAGAGGGCTCAATTCACCTAAATGAGTTCAACCCTCAACCCTCCAAAGGAGTTAGGCTAGCATTTGGGTGTTGGAACTAATGCCTTCATACTACTAAAATTTAAAAACAAAACAAGAATGCACGATAAAAAATCTGCAAATAAGAAGCCTTGATGCATACTGCAAAAATAACATCTGATGTTGGCCAAATAATATGCTTATGTACTTAGCTACAAGGTCATGGAATTAACAAGGAATTCTTGCAGCTATATCGTTTTAACAAAAAGTCTGCTAATGACCAATGTCTTCTTGGTCAGGGCAACCACAAACATTGTTTAGCTCTTCAGCCTTAGATTTTTCAAGAAAAACTTGTTGTTGATATTTTACTGCCCATTTTTCAAAGGGCCAACCCTCTTGGGAATCTATAATGGAATCTTTAGTTTCTGAACTATAAGAGTCGTAGACTAGAAGACCCCGTGATAATTCCCTGTAGGAATCTTTCTATAATAAATAATCACAGGCACTGCTTGGTCCTTCAACTTCGGGCTCTTGAAAAATTTGTTGCTGGGAGAAATCTCCCCACTTGCTGGTAAAGGACTCACTTTGAATCTCTACGGCCATCTCATCCTCCTCTTAATAGTATGAATCATAAATTAGAGGAGGTTCTTGATCATGTTGTCCAGGTGAAGGATGTGCATTGTGGACCAAATCCTCTTTACTGACCTCCTGGTGGGCTCCTCTTCTTGTGCAACTTCCCATAACTACGAGCATGGTGGCTCTGCATCACTTGACTCTCCACCAAAGTCATATTCATCATAGGAAGGAGGAACATCAAATTTGGTTGAATCAGACCTTTGAGGGTTTATTTGTAGCTTGAAAATGTTTCCTTTTTCTCATTAATTCTCATTGGGTGATGCTTCTTGATGCAAGTAGATGTTTTCTTGGATTGGAGCTCCACAAACACCTTCAGTAGGGCTATCGACCTCGAGAATGTCTTCATCAATAAAATGTGTGCAACAATCTTCAAATAGAGTATTCGATGGATATAGTCTTCTTTAATGGCGATTAAATTCTATATGAAAAGTTCTTAAGGAATATATTCTACCACAAGGTATTGTTTTGTACAAAACTCTAGAATCCTCATCTAAAGAATACATGAACAATTTCATTTGTACATATCCAAGGAAAATACCCTGTTGTTCCATGCATTCATGAAATTCTTTGAGGTGTTGGTTAGGCCTTCTATCTATAATCCCACTAAATCTAGGCAAATAGGTATTCCATTCATGAAATGAACGAACATGATTGGGATAAGCGATAGAAGAAAACTCCATTGGGGCAAATTTTTTGGCCAGGAATTCAGGAATGGCCATTTAGAAAACCTCCCTAGATGAGTGATCTCAGTTTCAAAGGTAAGCAAATTTTTCGGCTGCTCTAGCATCATAGCGAGTATGAGGCTACTTGAAAGCCAAGATGATTAGATAAAGATATGGACAGTGGAGTCACCAAGATGTTTACCATAAAATTTAAACTGTGGAGTCACTAGGATGTTTACCATAAAGTTGAAACAGTGGAGTTGCCAAGGTGAGAGATCTTCAACCCACACTTCCCTTGCTCACCTAACAAAGGAAATGTGAAAATGTTTCGTTTCCTAGGGTAAAAATCCTTCAATTCGTTCCCCGGCAACAGCGCCAGAAATATGTTGTAGCTTTTAAGTGCACCTTTAGCATGAGTGCTTCACGGGACATAAATGTTCCTAGAGATAGCCTCTGGGTTGATTGTTGACCATGCCTAGGACATCTTAAAGAGAGGAGTGCATGGAATATTATGAGTGAGGTTTCTATTGCATTCCAATTGTCACGTAGTTAAAAATATTGTAAAGGGGGATTGGTTCAATACTCTGTCATACGGGTAAACTCAAGCTGATATATGGATCCAAATTCTCAGGGGATAAATCAGGCCAACCTCAAAGAGAAATGTCTGGTTCTTGTGGCTGACACACAACAAGAAGAAACTTTATATTGAAGTTGTATTAAAGTTAAGAGGACGAAAGGAAGCAGGGAATTCAATGTACTGGGTTGTAGACAAGATAGAAGCCTAAGCAATGATGTTCGAGCAGAAATATGGAAGAGGGAGGATGTGGAAGAGCAGAGTACTTACTGAGGTTCCATACCAGATATAACATGGGTACCATTAGCACTAAATAGAAAAAGCAAATCTGGGCTCACACAGGTACTGCAGGTTAATCAAATAACACAAGTAAATCTATCTTATACATAGGTATTGTAGGTTATAGGCTAACACAAGTAAATTTTTCTTATGCACAGGTATTGTTTGCGTATTTAGTAGCCTAGATATATCCATGAATTAGAGGGAAATTGAAAAATTCATCACACTATTTTTAGAGAAGGAAAACATATATGAAATGAGATTATAGAAGGGAAAACATACTGTGCATTTATCTGCTTAGAATCACCATGGAGTTTCATTAATCCAATATGAGTCCAACATACTAGTCCATTTACATTTAGCCAAGATATCACTCAAGTCCCTCATGGATAGGCAAGTAGAACTAAAGAGAAATCGCATAAATCCTGACTCGTAAGTTTAGAATTTTGGAACCTTTATCATTGTTTCTTCCCCCTATTTATAAGAAGAGGGGTAGCTTGGATTTTCAGTTTACAAAATATCTTCGCATAAGCTCCAACTGTCTCATAGACTAGCTATCTAGGTGTGTTGGGCTATGCTTCCTAGAATGATTACAATCGGGATTTGATCCCTTCTTGGAAATAAACAAAAATTGCATAAATAAAAGAAAAACTAGAGGATTATGGAGGAAGAGGTCCTTATGTCGTTCCTGTGAAAACCTTTGGTCAAGCTACATCTCTGTCAGCATGCGTCCCTCTATCTACTCAGCTAGTCCCTGTCGCTTTCACCTTAACTACCAAAGTAGCTCATTCTCCAGAGTTGCAAGTGGGTCAACTGTGAATTTCTGTCATGGAGTGGAAATGGAGCACCTCTTAGTATTCCTTTGTTGTGTATAGGAGTGGAGCACCATGTTGTGCCATTAATTCTTCCTGAGCCCCCTTTACTAGTTTACTGTTGTGCCATACTTCATTCAATGCTTTAGTTATCAACCCATCCACCTTCAATGCCCTATACCATGTTCTCGAGGCCTTATGGCAACGGGACTTTTCCTCTTCAATCAGTATTTAGAGGGTGGGACGTTCCAATCCGATTTAGCCCCTTTACTTTGGCCCCTTTCTGTAATTTTCTTCATATGACTGGGGGCTTAAACCATGTGCTTATCTCAAAGGTGCTAGAGCCTTTAAAATTCTCTCAAGGGACCTTTTTCCTTTAATACATGAAATCCCACACTTCCGCAATTTCTTATGTTGACTGTTAATATTTCCTCTTGAACTCCGCAATCATCGATCTGCGAAGTTGGGCCCAACGAAGGCATCACAATAATAATACGGGAGAGGGAGACCGTTTACCTCCCTTTATAGCACTGGCCAACTTTTCTGGACATGAAATCCTTAACATAGAACACATGAAATATCGCATCTGGGAGGATCCCTCGTGACTCGCAATTGCAAGCCTAGAGCGACTACGGTGGAGGAGGGACTTGACTTTTATGATTTTCGATATGTGATTTTGATGGGTGATGTCATCACTTACACATGTCACCATATGATTGGTGACACATGTCACCTAGAAATTCCCCCTTAGCACCTTGAAAATGTCGATTTTGTATGACACATGTCCTTTGTACTACCATGTCATGATGATTTTAGCTGCCATATCATTTATAAGGACCAATGGTAGTCCAACATGTGGCCCTTGGAGGAGATATTAAAAGGCCTACCCATCCCTATTTTGTGTCAATTTCCTTTGTTAAATATTTTGGGCCTTCCTCGGTGATTTAACACTATATGCCCAGTTTTTGATGATTCCCACAATATCAAAGTTTGACAATGATTTTGGCCATGTCATTAGGTCCACCCCTTTGCACCTATGATCGTCGATCTGAGATATTGGCATTCAGCATCATGAACCATCGATAAATGTAAGCCTATGCCTGGGACCCCGCAGATAGTCGATTTGTTAATATTACGATATTGTGGGACTTCGATGATGTGAGACTATGGGATTGCAATATCACGAGACTGTGGGATTGTGTTATGCGGGATTGCGATATCACAGGACTACAGGATTGTGATATTTGGGACTACGACATCGCAGAACTACGAGATTATGATATGGCCGATATGCGGGATGAGGGACTGCGGGATTTTCTCACCACTGATATGTGAGATTTATTGTGTACGGGGCCCTCAAATCACCGATATGTGATATTTTCTTTGCCTCAGACCTGCCAATATGTGATTTGCGATATCGGCAATCGGTTGATCATAAATTTTGGTGTCTCTCATTTCTGTTGCTTTAGTAAGCCCCGATTTGTGATTGCGATGAGCCTAACCCTTAGTTATTTTCTCCTTACTTTCTAGTTTTTCAAAGGGCATCTTTAATCTGCTTTAACTTCTGATCTAGGAGTCCATTTATTGACTTCCATATATAGTTGGAAATCTTATCATGAGCACTATGTAATGGAGAGGGACTGATTAAAATCTAAGAGCTTCTGTGGCTTGGGAAATGGCGTCAAACTTCATTACCTTTCTTCACTCTATACAACTAATAACTTTATAAAGTAGTGAGTGAAAATAGTTATCATGGAGTGGGAAACTCCAAGGAATGTGGTTTTGGTTGTGTGTTATATTCTTTCCACGACTAGCCCCACACACAAATCTGAGTAGTTAGAGGGGGGCAGTGAGCATCCCCTTCATTGCATCGGGTGCAGTGGGGGGGCGGCAACCCCTTCTGTCGAAGGATTTGGAGGGGGCAAGCATCCCCTGCATGGGATCTAGCGCAATGCCCCAAGAAAAAATATGGACCCTATATTAGGTGGGCAGACCTACCTATGCTTTTGTGCATGGATTTCGCACATGGTTTTGGGCATCATGGTTTTCTTCCCATGGTATTTTGTAGATCCGGTCAAAGGAACTATGGCTGTATTCTAATCCAGGGTTTATGGATGCTTTGGCATGTATATATGTGTTGTAACATTGAAAGGAATATAATGAAAAATTAATTCGGTAATCCCAATTCTGGGATCCAAGGGAAAATCTCTATGTATATATGTTTTATGTTTTATGCTCTGGTCATTGTTTATTTTATGTTTTTTTATAATTTGTATGCAGGTAATTTATGTACAACCTTAAAACCTATATTTTGTATCAGATTTGTTTCATATTCAAGGGGATGCCTTTGCTGTTGAGGGGTTTTTCTCAGCTCTGTGTAGACCCTATTTAGTGGAAGATCTACTCGATCGATTCTTATGGTGAAAAAACATGGAAAGAAGTGGAAAGATAGAGATTAAGAAATTTAATGGTCATAGTTTTGAGTTGTGGAAACTCAAGGTCAAGGATTTACTGGTGGACAAAGATTAATGGATTGCAGTAGATCCGGGCACTAAACCAACGACAATGTCTGATGAAGACTGGAATAAGCTAGATCGGAACGAAAAAAGCATAATACGGTTGTGTATCTAAGATTCAATATTGTTGAATGTATAAGGGGAAGCTTTGGTGAAGGCTTTATGGGACAAGTTAGGGACTTCATACCAATCTAAGTCTCTGGTGAATAAATTGTTCCTATAGAAAAAGTTGTATAACCTGAGGATAAAGGATGGAGACTCAATGATAGAGCATCTAAATGCCTTTAATATTGTGGTAAGCTAGTTTATATTTGTTGATTTTAAAATATAAGATGAAGATAAGTGCATTAGTTTTTTATATTCTCTACCAAATTTGTGGGATAGCCTAGTTGTACAATAGCTAGTAATACAACTGCCTTGTAGTTTGATGAAATAGTCTCATCCTTGTTGTAGGAGGAGATGAGACAGAAAAATATGGAGGGCCGGAATGGTGATGCCTTGTATGTACAAGGAAGGTCCCAGAACATAAACAAAAATAATTCCTCAAATGGGATATCTAAATATCCAGGAAAACTTGTAAAGGTGTGCTAGAAATGTGGAAAGGAAGGACACTTCAAAAAGGATTGTAGATCTAAAGATCCTGAGAAAGGAAAGGGATTTGATGATGCTCCTTCTGTAGAGGCAAAAACCACCTCAAATGAAGGTGGGGATGTGTACTTGGCTTCTTCTTCAAGTACACATGTAGATCATGAGGCATGGTTGATCGACTCAGGTGCATCCTTTCATTTCACTCCCCATAGAGAGTGGTTCTGCGAGTATGAGAAATGTGATGGCATTGATGTCTTCTTATGGGACAATAAGAAGGCTAGAAGTGTTGGATGTGGAACATTCAAGCTGAACTTGCAAGGTGGAAGGATTAGAACACTTTCAAATGTTCTACATATTCCTCCATTGGCCAGAAATCTGATTTTTGTAAGCAAGATGGATGATGTAGGTGTAAAAATATTTTTTGAGAAAGATACCTACAAGATGGTTTGGGGAGCATTAATATTGATTCAAGGAGTTTATATTGGAACTCTATACAAGCTTTTGGTTAGCAATGTTATTTATGGGTGCAACAATTTTATGGTTCCTAAAAGTGGAGCAGAAAACCATGTGGTCTCTAGAGAAAAGACCATGCTATGGCATCAAAGGCTTGGACATATTAGAGAGAAGGACCTTCAAATACTTCATCGTAATGGTACAGTAGAAGTTATGTCTATTTTCTCACCGGATTTAGATTTCTGTGAACATTTTGTATATGGGAAGCAGAATCATGGGAGTTTCCCCTCTGGTGTTAAGAGGGCGAAAGGGATATTAGATCTTGTGTACAATGATTTGTTTGGACCTATGTCGGTTCCATAATTTGGTAAGTCTATGTACTATGTATCATTTATAGATGACTTCTCAAGGAATACATGGATATATTTCCTTCTAAAGAAATCTGAAGTCTTTGACAGGTTTAAAGAATTTAAGGCTCTAATGGAAAACTAGACAAAGAAGAAGATAAAGGTGTTGAGGTAAGATAATGGTGGAGAGTTGTGCAAGAAGGAATTTGAAGATTTTTTTAAGAAGTGTGGTATAGCACAGTGGAATACTACTCCATCCACACCGGAGAAAAACAGAGTTGTAGAAAGAATGAATAGGACATTGATGGAAAAGGCAAGAAGCATGCTCAGTGGTGTCGGGTTAGGAAAGGAATTATAGGCAGAGGCGGTGGAGACTGCATGTTACCTTATTAATAGATCACCTTCCTCAGTGTTGGAGGATAAGTCTCCACATGAGGTATGGCCTAGTAAGAAATGCTCTCTTTCACATCTAAGGGTATTTGACTTTGATGCATATGTACATGTTCCAAAGGAGGAAAGAACCAGGTGGGATAGTAAACTTGAAAGTGCATCTTTATTGGGTAAAAGGATGGTTTAAAAGGTTATAATATTTGGAACACATAAACAAGGAAGGTTGTGTACATCCTAAATGTGGTGTTTAGAGAGGTGAAATATGTTATTAAAAATGAAGCCTACCAAAGGAACCTGAGAAGAGAGAGTTTGAGCTAAAGGAGAAAGAATCATAATCTACAGCAGAAGAGGAATCAGCAGATGAAGAGCCATAAACTCGAGTTGTGAGAAGATCAGTTCAAGAAAGAAGGCGGCCCAAAAAGTATAGTTTGGCTAATTTTTGTTCAAATTCTTCTTTATCTATTACTGATGATGATCCCAAAACTGTCAGGGAGTAATTATATCTAGAGGATGGAAAAATTTGGAAAGAGACCATGGTTGATGAAATGGCATCTTTGGAAAAAAATGAGGCTTGGGATATGGTCGATATGTCGGCTGAAAGGAAACCCATTAGAAGAAAATGGGTGTTTAAGAAGAAGCTTAATGAAGAAGGCAAGGTGGAGAAATGCAAAGCTCAATTAATATCAAAAGGTTATTCCTAGGTGTCGGGAATTGATTTTGGTGATATTTTTTCTCCTGTTTCCAAGGTAGCTTCTATTAGATTAATTTTATCTGTTGTTGTTGCTTTTGATTTTGAGGTAGAACAGATGGATGTGAAGACAAAATTTCTTCACGGAGATCTGGAAGAATATATCTACATGAAGCAAGCTAAAGGCTTTGTGGTGAAGAGTAAGAAAGAAGTGGTATGCCAGTTAAAAAAGTCTTTGTATGGGTTAAAACAGTGACCAAGGATGTTGTATAAAAAATTTGATACAATTATATGGGGACTTGTCTTCACCAAAAGAAAATTAGATCACAAGGTGTATTTTAAATTAATTGGTGACCGTGTTATTTACTTGGTATTGTATGTGGATGATATGTTGCTAATTGGAAATAACAAAGAAATTATCCAGTATTTGAAGACCCAATTGTCCTCCAAATTCAACATGAAAGATATTGGTGTTGCAAATTATATTTTGGACATGGAAATTAAATGAGATTGAGCAAAGATGAAGTTCTGGTTAAACCAAAGGAAGTATGTCGAGACAATACTGCAAAGGTTTAATATGTAGGATAGTAAACCGATGAAAGTTCCTATTCTTATAGGTGTAAATTTGTCTGCTAAGTAGTGTCCCAAGACACAAGAAGAGGAAGACGACATGTCCCATGTTCCACACACAAGTGTAGTCGGTAGCAAAATGTATGCAATTGTCTATACTAGACTAGACATTACACATGTAGTGGGAGTATTGAGCAAGTTTATGTAAAAACCAAGGAAGGAGAATTTTACAGTAGTGAAGCAGGTTTTTAGGCATTTGAATGGCACTAGTTATTATGGTCTGTGCTACCAAGGAAGACCAAGATTGGATAGAGTTTTGGACGTTCGTGGCTTTGTTGATGCAGACTAGGCTAGAGATCTAGATTAGTGAGGATTTAAAAGTGACTATGTGTTTAACCTATTTGGAGGTGCAGTCGGTTGGTCGAGTAAGAGACAGTTTGTAGTGGAACTTTCAAATACAGAGGTAAAATACGTGGCAACTACTCATGCAAGCAAGGAAATAGTTTTATTGTAGAGATTGTGTTCAAGTATGGGGTTAGTACAGTGAACTATAATGATAGAATGTGACAGCCGAAGTGCAATTTTCTTGGCAATGAACCTCGCTTATCATTCAGAGACAAAGCATATTGATGTTTAGTATCACTTTGTAAGGGATATGGTTGAGGAAAAAAAAAATTTGTTGGTAAAGGTGGACATTTTGAATAATAATGTAGATGCATTGACAAAGTCTATGAACACTGAGAAGTTCTCTTGGTGTAGAGAAACAATGGGTGTTGTAGGGTTGAACCAGTGACTAAGCTCTCTTGTAACCCCTTGTGTGGAAAATAAAACAACAAGTGGGATAATTTTGGGTGCGTGTTATATTAATTCCATGACTAGCCCCATGCACAAAGCCAGGGGGTTAGAGGGGGTCGAGTAGCACCCCCTTCATTGTGTTGGGCGTAGTGGGGGGGTGACATCCCCCCTATTGGGGGTTTTATAGTGGGTAAATAGCCCCCCTGCACGTGATCCTAGGCAATGCCCTAGGAAAAAAAATGGGACCCTATATTAGGTGGGCAAACCTACCTATGGTTTTGTGCATGGATTTCGCACATGATTTTGGGCATCATGGTACTCATAGCATTTTGTAGATCTGGTCAAAGGAACTACAGTTATGTTCTAATCCAAGGTTAATGGATTGGGTTTTATGGATGCTTCGGCATGTATATATATTTATTGTAGCATTGAAAGCAATATGGTGAAAAAAAAAACTGGTAGTCTTGGTTTTTGGGTCCAGGGGCAAATCTCTGTGTATATCTATTTTATGTTTTACGCTCTCAGCATTGTTTATTTTCTGTTTTTTAGAATTTGTATTTAGGTAATTTCTATACATGGTTAAAAACTAAATGTGGATGGGGTCAAATCATTCATGGGATTAGTAGGTTATTACAGGCATTTCATTGGGAACTTCTATAATATTAGTTATCCTATTACATCCTTTAACTATAAAGGGAAGAAATTTGAATGGACTAAGGAGTGTGCAGCTAGTTTTGAGAAATTAAAGAATTGTCTTAATAATGCTCTAGTTTTGAAGATTGTAGATCCTAATAAGGAGTTTTTGGTTTGTACAGATGCTTGCAATGAAGGACTTGGTGGAGTATTAGTGCAGCAAGGGCACGTGGTTTGTTATGAATCAAGGAAGTTGAATTAGCATGAGTAGAACTAAGTGACGTATGATCTTGACTTGTCAATGATCCTTCATGCATTGAAGATGTGGAGGCATTATCTCCCTGGAAAGTGGTTCATATTGATGAGTGATAATAGTGGACTAAGGTACTTGTTTGAACAACCAAATCAGAATTATAGGCAAGCTAGATTGTGTGCTATTCTCAATGAGTTTTATTTTGAGATAAGGTACATCAAGGGAAAAGAAAAAAGAGTTGGAGACGCTCTCAATAGGAGAGTGCATGTGAGTCACATTTTAACTGTAAGCTCT
This sequence comes from Pinus taeda, assembly GCA_000404065.3. Classification (NCBI taxonomy): domain Eukaryota; kingdom Viridiplantae; phylum Streptophyta; class Pinopsida; order Pinales; family Pinaceae; genus Pinus; species Pinus taeda. The sequence continues at coordinate 23,630 of APFE031208821.1, forward strand.
TATGGGAAAACTTTATAGGAGTGGAAATTGCATGTAGGGCACCACGATGAGAAGTATGAGCAGTTGAAGCAGAGATTGCAGTAGTAAGGTGAAAGTGATAGGGATGAGGAGTATCACCTCACATCAAATGGCTTGGTCAGATTCAAGAACAGGATTTATGTGTCACATAGAAGTGAGTTGAAGAATATTATTTTGAGAGAGTTTCATGTCAAGCCATATTTAGACCACCTAGGATACCAAAATAATTTAACAATTGTTAATAAGTTCTACTATTGGTTGAACTTGAAGAAAGAGGTGGCTGAGTTTGTTGCAAAGTGTTTGGAATATCAACAAGTAAAATTTGAATGCAATAATCTAGTTGGTATATTTCATCCTATTATGATTCCAGAATGGAAATGGGAGGTAATTTCCATGGACTTAATTACAAGGTTTCCTAGGACATCAAGGTAGCATGACTCCATCATGGTTGTGGTTGACATGTTCAGCAAGGTAGATCACTTCATTGCAGTGAATTCTATTAATTTATCTAGTGAGGTAGCTTAGATATTCATCAAAGGGATAGTGAGGTTGAATGGATTTCTCAAGAGGATTATATCAGACAGGGATGCCAAATTCACTTCTAGATTTTGGGAGGAATTGTTTTCAGGCTTGGGGATAAATTTAGATGTCAGTACACCTTATCATCCACAAGAAGATGGGAAGACAAAGAGGGTTAACAAGATTCTTGAGGATATGTTGCGGATGTATGGCATGCATCAGTAGAGGAAGTGGGAGGAGTATCTTCCACTCGTATAATTTTCTTATAATAATGGATATCAGGAATCCTTCTAGATTTGTCCATTTGAGGCTCTCTATGGACATATTTGTAATACTCCTCTCAGTTGGAGTGATCCAATGAGAAGATTGTTGATTGGGTCATATATGTTGGAAGATATGGAGCGAGAGATGTAGGTTATTAAAACAAATTTAAATGTGGCACGGGATAGGAAAAAGAGTTATGTGGATCAACACAGAGCATTCAAGGAGTTTTAGGTTAGGAAACATGTGTACTTGTGCATCAATCTCGTGAATATATCCTTGAGGATTGGATCATGTTCCAAGTTGGCACCTTGATATTATGGGCCTTTTGAGATCATTGAGATGATTGGACCAGTTGCCTACAGACTTAACCTATTGCCAACAGTGAAATTCCATGATGTTTTCCATGTTTCATTGCTTAAGATATATGTGTAGGGTTTTAATCATGTGGTTGATTGATCTGTATTATAAGTGGAACCAGAGGGAGAGTTCTACCCAAACCCACAATTCATAATGTAGTGCAAACAACTCATTCTCCAGAACCAAGCAATAGGGAAAGTTAAACTGCAGTGGAAGCACTTTGGGCCTGATGAATCTACATGGGATGTGGTCGATCAGATGCGGGCGTTATATCCTTCTTTATTTGTTGGTTGAAGAAAATGAGCTTTTGATATATCTGTGTGTGTGTGTGTGTCATTGTAAATTCCACATTAATTTGTGTTATAAATCTCCAATAAGCGATATATTTGTCATGTTTTCAGCAGTTGTCATTATAAATACTACATTGAGTTGTGTTATAAATCTCCAATAAGAATCATGTTTTGTTTTCAGTAATTTTCTGGTCATAAGTGTAATATAACATTAAGGTTGATGTTCCCCCAAGGGGAAGGGCTTTATAACATCCCTAGGTTCATTGTCCATGTAAATGGAAGGACATTATAAAGGAAAAATAAGACCAAGGTCATGGGACACATATTCCAAGCTGAATGGAGAGGAAAACATTAAAGTGGGTATCACCTGTGGCTAATTAATGGCTATGGAAATTGGCATTGGCATTAGCAATGGAAAAAAGGAATAAATGGAAATTTAATATAAGGAATAAAGGAAAATAGGAGAAAAGGAATTTGAAGAGACACTAAAAATCAAGGATAAAAAGGCATCAGAGAAATAGTTGACAACTTTTGTCAGTTCTAGCTTTTGATCACTTTCAGAAATAGAGCTTCAGGAGAAAAGAGAGAGCATGTTAATTTTTCTAAGGGATATATTGTTCTCTGCTTTAGATAATTGCATTATACCTTTTCATCATTCACATATACATTGAATTCACACAACAACACCATAACATGATTACATAAAATGCAATTATGTACAAAGAGAAATATCAAAAATAATGCAACGGAACATAAAGGAACAACAAAAGAAAATCAAGCACACATAGAGACACCATGATTTGGTTAGAGACCATGGAAAGATCCCACGAGGGGGAAAACATGGAATCAATCCTTCTTCTTCTATTAGATTTCATCAAATGTTCAGTTGAGGTACAAAGTACATCCAAAGTGAGATATATTATTACATTGGGCCTCCATGGACCAATTTAAGTCAATTCAAAACTTCGATTTTGAACTAACTTCTAAGGACCAAATAAGTCCAAGAAATCTTCTACCATATGCTCATGCACTGTATGCAATGAAAAACATGAGAGAACACCCATGTGCATAATGGTCAAGGGCTAGGTCACTGTAAATCAATGTTATCATGTTGTCATACTGCAACATCACAAAAGTCATGTCATTATTGTCATACTAACATAACATTGTTACCTGAAGAGAACTATATATCACTCACAACACATACTCATAAATCATTGTTATATTAAAGGAGGTATTATCTCAATAGGATCATGTCTTCATTCTCTCACTGCTACATCAAATATTGTAATTATAGAGCATGGTTATTATCATAAGGAATCAAGGTCACTACATCACGATTTATGTCAACTACTATATAGGGGATTATTTTTATCATTCAATATAGTCTATTTTAATGTAGATCACCATCCATTAATATATTTTTTACAATATCACATTAAGGGTCACAATAATACAAACCATAAAATATGCCAGATAATTTTCAATAGAAAGCCACAATACATAATTGTGTTAAACGGTGCCACTGTAGTTGTTCTATTGTGCAACAATATCTCATATATAACATAACACAATTTAATATTTAAGACATGAGGCCACTGTAAATATGTATATATTTTAAGCCACAAATATTTATAGAATAAACCACAATGATTTAGATCCACTGTAATACCATGTGATGCCATAAGATGTTGAAGGCATGCCATGTCATGCCATATGAAGGTATGTGATGCCATGAGATACTCACATATGTGTGAGAGTCATAACATAGTTCATTGTGTTATAGAGCGAGTGTCAAAAAGAACTCGATGCCATGCGATACCACGAGACGCTATTTGATACATGATGACAAATGAATTTCCCAAATTAACTCTTGTATGAAGAAAACATAAACATCGAACTGTCGCATGGAACACATTTACGTCGAGGAATTGGAAATATTGGTCCTCGCTCATCATTGAAATGAAGCGATGCCAATGTTGCAGTATGCTACTAATGTAAACCAAATGTGATGCCGAGAATTAAGTGATACCTCTGATGGTTCAATATGAGCAAGAGGATTTGTGGGTTGCACATTGACTGAGTCATTACAAAGAGCACGAACCTTCAATAAAAAGTCAATGAACCAACATATAAATCATGATGCAAGAAACTTAACTATAGGGTTTTCATACATTTCTCGATATTCATTGCCTTGATATCATATTTCCATATCACTTATTTATAAATATTTTCACATGATCGATTTGGTGACATAAAAAGAGTCAAGTCAACTTTGTTGAAATATGGCAACAAGAATATTCCAATTTAATTTGTCCTTCAATTAAATTGTGAATTAAAATTGAATTTAGTCTTAACAGCTACTTGGAAATAATTAACTAATTTATTTTAAATTAATTAGTTGGATAAATTCAAGTTAGAAGTCTTTTTGAAGTCATGCAAGAGATATCCCTTAAATTAATGAGATAATATTGAGTTATATTTGAGTTGTCATTAGTTAACTCAGTTTACTGAGTTAAGTCTAGTTAAATTAGTTCCAAATTGTTTGAGGAACTAATAGTGAGTTAACAGTCAATTGATGCATTAATTCACTCAACTAGTGCTACTCCAATTAACTGAAGATTACCTCATCAAAAACTCATGCATGTATATTATAAGAAAGACCCAGTTGAGATTAATGTTCAAGGACAATGTACTATCAGTTGCATGTGTTTTCTCATGGAGAAAACTCATGCATGCAATCAAGGATTCATCCTTGAGGATTGCACAGTTTTAAAGGCTTGGTTTTCCACTTGGTAATAAGAAAATCATCCACAAGGAACAGCGCAAGGAAATAGGAGCTTGGAGGGCAGAGAGGAAGGCTGGAGAGAAGTCAAGATTGCCTGTGAGCATCTTTGAGGATTGTACTAAGAGCTGGCTAGTTGTGAAAGCTAAGGCTTTGTATAATTCCTATGTATTTCCACCAGGTATGATAATACAATAGTGTGGGGTTTTTAGCTAAGGCTTTCCCCAAAGTATTTTCATGTGTATTGTGCCATTGATTCTTCTTCTTCTAGTTATATTTTTCAGCTCGATCTTTAAGATTCCGCAAATTGATAGTAGAAGTAGGTTATAGTATTATTCTTTGATTTATATTGCATTATTGGGTTAACCTATCACAGATTTTCTACATGGGATAGGAGCTGTGAACAATATACTGAGAAGAGAATTTGAAGTTTGAAGTTCAGGGTTGCAGCTACAAATTGAATTCATATCATACTTCAAGGTTGGCCAATGGCATTCTATGGCTTGAGACTTGAGTGTGCCTTGGAAGGTATCTCGAATTACATAGCATGGAAAGATAGAATGGAGGTTGTATTAGAAGACAATGGCTTGAAGGAATTCATTGATCAAGAAATCCCAAATCCAGCTTCAACTAATGCACAAGAGTTGGTTGAGTGGAAGAAGTGTGTGGTGAAGGTGAGACAGATCATCCTTGAGGGAGTTCGAGACCATATTGTCTTGAGTCTCCATGGGAAGGATACTCCATTTTCAATGTGGAAGAAAATGAAGCACCTCTACCAGAATAGTAGTGACCAGAGGAAATTGATGCTCAAGGATAAGCTTCAAAGAATCAAGATGGAGAAGGGTGATACTATTTCCACATATTTGAACAAGCTCACCACCTGTAGATATGAGCTCAGCAATGTGGGAATAACTATTTTCGATGCCTCGCTCTCCTTGGCCTTCCAAAGAGTTGGAATAACTACCAGGACTTTGTGAATGGAAGGGAGAAACTATTAGATTCGGAATGACTGTGATCAAATCTTATACAGGAGGAGATCAGGAGGAGCACATGAGATGGTTCTCCATCCAAGAATGATGATGAAGAAAATATAGCCTTAGCAAGTAAGGCAAGGGAAGGAAAGGGGAAGGCTTCTCATTTCAAATCGAATTCTTCTCATGGATGGAAGAAGGGTGACATGTCTAAAGTAAGATTCTTTAATTGTCATAATATGGGACATTATGAGACTAATTTCCCATCAAAGAAGTCCAAGAAGGGATCCTCAGAAGGATCAGAAGGTGAGGCATTAACCTCTCAGTTCGAAATGGACTTTACCCTCATTGCATACATGGTGTCATCGATGATGGGTTGTGTCTAGTATCTTGACAGTGGAGCCTCATTTCACATGATTGCTGATAAAAAATTATTCAGTGCCTTGGAGGAGAAATACCTCAAGCCGCGCATAAGTATGGGTGACGATGGAAGTTATATTGCTTTAGGAGTGGGCACGGTCACTTTTAGGAGCATGGAGTTCCTCTCACCTTGACAGATTTGATGTTTGTGCCTCGACTGAAGAATAACTTGGTATCGGTCATGATGTTGGAGGAAAAAGGCTACGACATTGTCTTTAGTAAAGGAAAGGCATTCCTAAGACACATAGACACGGGTCAGACCAAGAGGATAGGGATTCAAATGAAGAATCTCTATAAACTAGAGGTAGATGATTGTGTAGCATTGAGTACGAAAGCAGAATTGGTTCAAAGCCAAGACATTGGCAAGTTTTTGCATAGGTGATTGGGCCATTTGCATCATGTGCATTTGAAGATAATGCAGCAAATATCTATAGGACATCCCAAACGTAAACTTGAGCAAGTTGACACATGCAAAGGTTGTACCTTGGGAAAGTACACCAAGTCTTCCTTTCATGATCAAGATAGTCGAGAAGAGGCTATCTTAGAACGAGTTCATATTTATTTATGTGGACCATTCTTGACGACATCCATAGCGAAGCAAAGGTATTATGTGATTTTCATTGATGACTATTCTCGTAAATGTTGGATTTATTTCATGCAGAAGAAGGACGAAACTTTCACAAAGTTTTGTGAATTCAAAGCTTTGGTCGAGAAAGAGTCAAGGAAGAATGTCAAGGCCTTGAGAAGCGAAAATGGTGGAGAATATGTCTCTCAAGAGTTTAAGGACTTTTGTGCAATGGAAGGAATTAAACGAGAGTTGACAGAACCTCATAATCCACAGCAGAATGGGGTGGCCAAGAGGAAGAACAGAACTATTGTAGGGGCATCATGGGAAATGATGCATGACCAAGGCCTACCACTTCACTTGTGGGTTGAGGCATGCAACACAGTAGTCTATTTGCAAAATAGAAGCTCGCATCACATACTTGGGATGAAGACACCAGAGGAAGATTTCTCCGGTAAGAGACCAGATGTGGGTCACTTCAGGATATGTGGTTGATCAATATATTTCCATGTGACAAAGGATGCACGGAAGAAGCTTGAGCTAACAACAGAGTTGGGGATATTTGTGGGGTACACTGATACACCTCACAACTATCGGGTGTACTTGCCTACCAGTCAGAGGACAGTGGCTCACAGAGATCTCAAGTTTGATGAGTAGAAGGCCATGTGAGTTTCCCTTGAGAGGGAGATCCAACTACAGGCTGTGGAGGAACTGTTGGTTCCTAAGGAGGAGGAGCCTCAGACTAATGTTGAGCAACCACATGTAGAGGTTCCAGGAGTGGAGACATCCACTCAAGCAGAGTCTTCCAGATATGGACGGAAGCACACAAAAGAAGTTGATAGATTGTTGGCAGATGCAAGAGAGAATGTGGGAGAACCACATTCTCAGCACAGATAGAGCAGGTCACTTGAGAGGTACACTAGATACATGGCCCTTTCTGGGGAATGTGTTGAGACTAAGCCATATTCCTTTGAGGAAGAAGTGCAGCAACCGATTTGGGTTGATGTTATGGTGGAGGAATATGACTCCATAGTTTGTAAGAGTGTTTGGGACATGGTTCCAAGACCAAAGAACAAGTCAGTTATGAGTTCTTGTTGTCCTTACAAGCTAAAGCAAGCTACTTATGGTAGTGTGGAGAAGCATAAGGCAAGATTTGTTACCTGTGGCTTTTCACAGGTCGAGAGGATCATGTTGTTGTAGTATATTTCGACAGAGGAGCAAGATGTTGACATTTTGATAAAGGCATTGTCAAAGTGTAAATTCGAGTTCCACGGAGATAAGATCGGGGTGGTAGATAATCCCTTTCTTGTTGAGAGCGAGTGTTGAAATATGGCAACAATAATATTCCAATTTAATTTTTCTTTGAATTAAATTGTGAATTAAAATCAAATTTAGTCTTAACAACTACTTGGAAATAATTAATTAATTTATTTTAAATTAATTAGTTGGAGAAATTCAAGTTAAAAGTATTTCTGAAGTCATACAAGAGTTATCCCTTAAATTAAGGAGATATGATTGAGTTATATTTGAGTTGTAATTAGTTAACTCATTTTACGAAGTTAAGTCTAGTTAAATTAGTTCCAAATTGTTTGAGGAACTAATAGTGAGTTAACAGTCAGTGGATGCATTAATGCACTCAACTAGTGCTACTCTAGTTAATTGAAGATTCCCTCATCAGAAACTCATGCATGTCTATTATGAGAAAGACCCAGTTGAGATTAATGTTCAAGGACAGTGTACTATCAGTTGCATGTGTTTTCTCATGGAGAAAACTCATGCATGCAGTCAAGGATTCATCCTTGCGGACTGCACAGTTTTAAAGGCTTGGTTTTCCACTTGGTAATCGGAAAATCGTCCACAAGGAATAGCTCAAGAAAATAGGAGATTTGAGGGTAGAGAGGAAGGTTGGAGAGAAGCCAAGATTTCCTATGAGCATCTGTGGGGATTGTACTGAGATCTGGCTAGCTGTGAGAGCTAAAGCTTTGTATAATTCCTATGTATTTCCACCATGTATTGATAATACAATAGTGTGGGGTTTTTAGCTGAGGCTTTCCTCAATGTATTTTCATGTGTATTATGCCATTGATTATTCTTCTTCTGGTTATATTGTTTAGCTCGATCTTTAAGCTTCAGCAAATTGATAGTAGAAGTAGGTTATACTATAGAAATTCCCATTGTAGATCACCTGGTAATGCAATGTACTAAAGAAAAACATTTTATCTACTTCTACAAACAATTTAGTGGAAGCTTAATCGAACATGAGCAACATCAATCATGAACAGATATAACTAAGAACGAGAAGTAATCAACCATAACACAGAAGATATATCATTGGGGAAAGCACCAGCCTAAAACCCTAACTCTGTATTATTATACAAGTGGAAATATTGTTCAAGTTAGAAAAATAATTAGCTCTCAAGCTATCCTGCTCTCTCTGCAATCAAACAATATAGCTCACACACTCAATAAACATAGAATATATCTTCCTCAATCCCTCCAAGCCTCCTATTTCCTTGCGCAGTTTTGGTTGGGGTCCAATGATATCACATGTGTGAATTTCCCTCATCACACTCACTGTAACCTTAGGTCCAACTGTGCAATCCTCAAGGAATAATATTCCTTCTGCATGCAAGGAATATTCACAAAGGAATATCCTAGCAACTGATAGTACATTGTCCCTCCATCTAATCTCAACTGGGTCTCTGACTGAATTGACATGCATGAGTTATCCATGAGTGAATCTTCAGTTATCTGAATTACAATAGTTACATGCATGCAAGCATTAACTAACTGAACTCTCATTAATTTAACAAACTATTAAATTAATCTAACTGGACTTGACTAAGTTAAACTAATTCAACTAATTACAACTCATCCTTATCTCTTTAACTGAAGGTTAAATTCCTCAATTAATGGAGAAACTGTTGTATGTCCTCACATAGACTTCAATTTTGATTTTCCTTAACTAATTAACTCAAGATGAATTAATTAATTAATTTTCAAATTGTTGTTGATATCAAATTCGAATTTTACTTCCTGTGTTTAGTCTAGGGACTGACTAAAATAAGAAGGGATCCGGAAATGTTATTTTTAGAAAAGCTATTTTTCGGCACTTTCACTTTTCACCCATTGTTGCTAAGATCTCCAATGGCTGAACTGCTATTTATAGCCTGGCTATTTATAGCAATGCTATTTTTAGCATTTCTTGTTGCAAATCTCAACAACTTGGTTGTATGCTTCCCCTTATTTTCTATTAATATACAACTGTTGGTTCATTTTCCCTAAATGTGTATGCTCATGTATCATTTAGCTTAACATTCCTTGATTAGTTAAGTAGGTTGCTTTTGAATATGTTATTTGTATTTTCATGCCTTGTTGTGTCTTGATCCCTTGTGTAGGTGCATAAACATTTAGAGCAGCAGGAACGAGCCCGTGATGTTAGTGTTTCAAGGTATTCAACAAAGGAGATCAAGATAAACTCAGAACGAGGTAGGTCATCTTCTTCATTTCTCTTTTTAATTGCAACTTAAGAAAGTGTCTAGTAGATTGTCACTTCGGTTGCTAGACCCACTCATTGGGCTAGAGGGATCTTCTTTGTCCACAGAGAGGATTTACCTAAACAACAAGGAGTATATACCAATAACTCTTGATCTCCTCCTACGCATCATGTCAAAAAATACCTGGGTTGACGGTCCAACCCCATGATATATCTCTATGAGGCTCTCCAAGTTGTGCAAAACAATTTGGACACTATCTCGACCAAGGCTAGAGAGATTACTACTTTCTAGCTCATTACGCAATCTCATGGAATGCTCCCTCATCCCATCAATAGTAAGCAAGGAGATGTTGTCTTCCCAAGGCCTCTCCTTAGGAATATCTCTAGGCTGGGTGTAAAGAGGGCCATAGCTTGGATTGTGGGCATATTGTTGCACCTTATGACATCTCCCCCTATGATGAGGTTCTGCAGGAGGAGGACGATCAAAACCTATAACATATTATATGTGGACATATATTTAAATGTAAATAGATTGTACTTATAAAATTTGCATTTAAAAAAAATGTGTGCATTTGAAATTACCTAATGAAAAAACAATCTCCTTTTCTCCACTCATCGAAGTAAAATTGTCCCCTTCCAAGGAAAAAAATCTCTATTATCCCCTATACAAAACATCAAATTATCAATCACAAAAGTATGAGTCATATGATAACTTTTCACATCAAACATGTCAAACAAGATTTATGTTCAAATTTTACTTAAACCAACTATATCATATGGTGGGTTGGTTCTTGTAAGTGAAGTAATAGAATAAGATACTAAATGCACAAAACAAAAAATTAATTAATTTATACGATTGTAACATTAAAAAAAAAAGATAAATATACCATAAGTTTGAACATGTTTTAAATAATATTCCCATGTACCTAAATGTGGCCCCTGAACGCATCTCTCTAAATCAATATTTCCAACTTGAAGCTCAATCTTCAATCCCTACACCTGTGAACAATGATATTTTTTTCTCTCTAAATCAATATTTCCAACTTGAAGCTCAATCCCTACACCTGTGGACAATGATATTTTTTCACATTAAACGTCTCAAAGAAAATTATTCACATGTTAAACATTAAATTTATAGTGTAATCTTGAACATGTTAACTAGAATTCGAATGTGACCTGTAGCACACCTAATAGACTCATTATAATGGAATTGATGCATGTGGTAACCCTTGTCAATAGATTTATATGGCTCAAATCGATCCATTAGTGACATGGGTCATTTGAGTATCTACTCTTGTGCCCGACAATATGTTTTCACAAATTACATGACCACACGATGTACCGTGCCATCTTCCTCATTTTTTGATGTCATTTGTAGGTTACAACATGCAAACATGAACAATGGCATAACCATGTACCGTGAACATGTACCAATACCTACAAGTCAACAAACTTAAAAGCAAATATCTAACAATTCACATACCAACACAAAATTATCTTAATTGTAGAATATGCATGGTGTGAAATACGACAAGTCTAAACTATTATGTACAATATTTTCAAATGCTTTTCTCGGATTTCAAAATTCAACAGAAACCATGAGTGTTATCACAATCTCTTGTGATCCTGTACAAGCCAAACTGACCAATGGACCAAGATTCCATTATTTTTTATTAATGCATTTTACTTTTAGCACCAATTTTAGGGTACAAGTGTTTTTGTTGACTTTTTTCTGATATTCTTTATTTTCTATGAATTTTTTTCTTGGTCGTGGAACTGTCAATCACAATTACTGCTGCAGATTCAATAGCCATTGCGCATGCGAAAATATTGAAGATCAAACTTTATAGGCATAGGAAAAAATACAAACCAAGGCAATGGATTTAAGTTGAGCATAGATTGGTTTAAAAAGACATGTTAGAGCCTCAATCCTTGCAGTGCAAGGGAGAGCAGTAGTAGTCGACATCAACCATATTCACAAAAGTATAATAAATAAAAAAACCAGTGTTTCTATTGCAAGAAATTCATAGAAAAGTTAGTGCTTCCATGTGTGTGAAATAGCTGCATATACTATGGTTGCATTATCTCCATATGCATGGAAGGAAAATTATTATCTAATTGATAAAATAATAATAATAAACTATCTATGATTGAAGAAAGTTAGAAAACGACTAGCTTAGATGGGGAAAAATCAATTCTCAACCAAAAATGGTTGTTCATAATTTCACATAGTTTAAAAATTGCAATCTCTTTTTGTACACAATGAAGATGTGAAAAACTAGGGGGAAAGTATATTTATAGATTTAACACCAAGCATATGGTACAAGTAAAGGTTTTTGTTAACTTTTTCTACTATTTTTTATTTTTTTATGATTTTTTTCTTTTTCTTTGGCATGAAAATACAAGTCACAATTATTCCTACAAATTCAGTGGCAATTGCAAATGCGCAAATATTGAAGATCAAACTTTATAGGCATAGGTAGAAATACAAACCAAGGTGATGGAAAGCTGACCCTAGATTGGTTTAAAATGAAAAATTAGAACTGCAATCCCTCTTGTAGTGCAAGGGAGAGTAGTAGTAATCGACATCAACCACATTCAGAGAGGCATGATAAATAAAAATCAGTATTTCTATTGCAAAAATAAAAACAATGAAAAGTGTTCCCATGTGTGTGCAATAGTTACATATACTACGGTGACATTATTTCCACATGCAAGGAAAATCATTGTCCAAGTGAAAATAATAATAATATCAATAATCTCAATAATAAGAAGAATAGAAGAAGAAGAACAATCCATGGATAAAAGTTAAAAAACAACCACCCTGTATTAGAAAAAATCATTTCTCAACTAAAAGTTGTTATTCATAATTTCACATAGTTCAAAAATTCCAATTTCTCTTTGAATACAATGAAGATGTGAGAAACTAGGAGAGACATATTTATAGGTTTAACACCAAGCTTAAGGTACAAGTAAGAGTTTATATTGACTTTTTCTACTATTGTTGCTTTTCTATTTTTTTGACATGGAACTCTCAATCACAATTACTCTTGTAAATTCAATAGTCATTGCACATGCAAAAAAGATTGAAGATCAAGCTTTATAGATAGAGACAGAAATACCAACCAAGGTGATGGAAAGTTGGACCTAGATTGGTTAAAAAGACAAATTAGAACCTTATTCCCTACACTGCAAGGGAGAGCAATAGGTGTGATAAATAAATAAAATCAATGTTTCTATTGCAAGAAATTCAAAAAAATAAAACAATGTTTCCATTTGTGTGCAGTAGTTACATAGTCTTTTTGCATTATTTCCACATGCATGAAAGGAAAATTATTGTTCAAGTGTAATTAAAAAAAATGTAAATGGTTGAAGGAAGTTAGAATACAACTATCCCACATGAGAAAATCAATTCTCCGCCAAAAATTATTGTTGTTCATAATTTCACATAGTTCGAAATTTGCACTCTCTTTGTACACAATGAAGGTGTGAAAAAAGAGAGGGAAAGGCATATTTATAGTTTTAACACGAAGCTTAGGATCAGTGATTAAATTTGAAGGGCAGGTCTTAATTTCATTTAGAAGGGCACATATTCAGGTCGCACTTCTATAATGAAAAGCATAAAAAAAAAGAGCAATTCAATTGACAACAGTAAATTATTTTCAAATTTCTTTTTATTTTTTCACAGGAGAATGGTGGAACAACAACCCCATGGATGTTGTGTATAAGGCAGGTCTGATATGAGCCGCAACTAATATATCGGATGCATTTACCATTAATGGATAAACAGGAGACCTATATTCCTGTTCCAGTTCAGATAAGGATTAATTTTGTAGGAAATTTTTGTGACCAGAACGTTCAAGCCAATATACAAGTAGCTCAATCAAATTTAAGTTTATTGCATGAATGAAAAAATTCAGTAAAATTCTAAACAGGTTTAGGATTCAACAAAAGAGTGTACAAAGGTGTATATGTTTTTGGTATCTCCTTTCCTAATATGAAAACATATCAGAAATTGGGAATCCGTAAACAAATCAAATCCAGTATGTTAGGAACCCTGTTGAATGCGCTTCTCTCCAAGCATAAATCGTGCTTAAACCTTGCTTGAGAGGTGTTCGTTGAATGATGAATCTATGCTCCTCTCCAGCTTAAATCGTCGTCAAACCTTGCTTTGGGCAGCCTTCAGGCACAACCCAGTGAAATTATAGACCTAATACATGGCCCATATTGACATCTAGTCGCTCTCAATTGAAATTACCAAATGTAATGGTATCAAAGGGTAATTGTGACATAATAATTAATAAGAACTTCCATCATATGCACAATTAGAAAAAACAACTCAAAAAGAAACTGCTGTTTTTGAAATGGGAGCAACTCAGAAACTGCCAAATGTAATGGTATCAAAAGGTAATTGTGACATAATAATTAATATATCATATGCACAATTATAAAAAACAACTCAAAAGTAAATTGTTGTTTTTGAAATGAGAGTTTCTGAAATGGGATTTAAGTTTTAACATGAAAAGAAATTTACAAATTCAACATTCCTAAAATTCTAATTTCAGAAAAAATGAAATTTAAAAAAAAGGTTGACAATTTGAAAACACTTCTTAAAAAATTTTAAGATATTATTCCAATTTTTTTTTTAAATGACAAAAATCAATTTTTAAATTTTTTTTAACTTGTAAAATTTTCTCCCCACTTCTCTGACGTGCCAGAGACCCTTTGAAGAGCTTTGACATGTTCAATTTTGATCCCTGCTTAGGATACAAGTAAGAGTTTTTGTTGACTTATTTCTACTATTCTTGCTTTTCCATAATTTTTTCCTTTTTTTATGTTTTCTTAATTGGTTTGGGACGATTATGGAAGCAAGGGGATGATTAGGATCTTGATATTGAAACTATTGTATCTTAGTCATTTGAGATCTCCAAGACCTGAAGTTTCATCCTGCAGTATCCCCTTGAGTTTTCTTTCCAACCCCACAAGTGATACCTAGATTGGATTCTTCAAAAAGAGTTATCCCCAACCTCCCACGATGACCTGATTATAGACTAGTTCAATAGAGCGAACTTGTACGGCATGTCATGTGTCACTGTTTCGACCTTTGGCCCTGAAAATGATACCCAAAAAACCTAATTCTCTACACTTTGATTCACTTTTTACGAAATTCAAATTTTATGCTTGGAGAGAAAGTTATGACGATTTTCCCTAGGTCACTTGTTTGAGATGGAATTATTGAGCCTACACAAACCCTAATTTTCTTAAATCATATCTCTGAAGATAAAACGAACTAAGATTTGAAATTTGTACATGAATTTCACCAATATTTCGACTTACGGGGTTGCAATTTCAGCATCTAAAACCTCGTAAAAAAAAAAGTTATAGAGAAAATTCCAAGATGACCCACTTGAAGAAGTGAAAACCTAGAATCCAAAGCTCTAATATCAAATGTTATGCAACCAGCGCACGAAATAGAAGAAAATATAGATTAACGACTTAAAAATTAGCCTCTTCGAGGGGGAAACCTATTTTACTTTACATAAATGAACAACTCTTGGATGATACAAATGATAAGACCTTCTCGGTATATATAGCAGCCTAGGGAGTCACAATATAATAAGAGCCTACATAACAATAATAACGTAATGGCACAACAATAACAATAGTATGCTTCTATGGGACACAACAATATCAACATGAGGGATACACAGGCACAACAATAACAATATGGGGCTATACTAACAATAACAATAAGGGGAATACACTAGTATCATAGGGACCTAACAATCTAAGATTCTCAAAAATGAAAAATAAGAAGGAACACATTGGCAACTATAATTTTTGGAAATGATATATGAGAAGGGACATGAGGCTGACTCCAATTAGGTTTTGACAAACAAAAAATCGATTCAGAATCATCCTCTTAAAAGAACACCTTCCATAAAATTAAGAAATGATAATAAAAAATTTAGTTTTAAAATATGTAAATTTAAAATACACTTATAACATATTTATTTATATAATACATTTTTAAAAAGTAAAAGCATTATTGTGAGAATTCATATATATATATATTTTCAAAAATAAAATTACTACTTACAAATAAATAAATAAATAAGGGGAGTTGCAAGTAACAAGTTCCTGTCGTGGTTAGTAAGCACTTTTAGAATAAAGTTCCAGATTCACTGATTGATTGAGCTTTAGTCTCTTATATTCATATTTCACAGTGAGTTTATTGCCTTTTCCCACTAGATTGAACTGATGTTACCATAAATATGCATTATAGCAGCAAATGTAAAATGTGCTTTCAAATCGGCCATTTCCTGCGATCCTTATTTTTTTTTTGTTTAGAAATTTTTGGCAAAATCACATAATTTATTATTTGTCGACGCGTTTCGAACCAACTAGTGTGGTTCATCGTCAGGACAAGATGAAGATACAGATCAGTTCAGCGTGTTAAATAGACTGAGCAGAGACTCCAACGGCTAGAAAGACTAACGGCTATTTTTCAACTAAGGACCCCAGTCAAACCTAAAATAATATTATTATTTTATAATTATTATTATATCTACGGAAACAAATAAACTGGGTAAAAATAAACCAGAAAAGGGTTAGATATTAAATTTATCTATTTAATTAAATAAATATATATATTATTAATATTTACAATACCCAATATAATACTATATTTAATTTCAAGTTATTAAAATAAATTACTATATAATACTATATTTAATTTTAATAATTAAAATAAATTACTAGACAAATATACTTACTAGAAATTAGATAGATCTAAAATTAGTTTTCAAAACTCAACCATTTAATTATTTAAATTATTATATATAAATAAAATAATAAAATTTATATATATTATTATATATATATATATATATATATATATACTAACCATATTATATTTATATTTTATATATATAAATAAATGTATATAAATAAAAATATAACCCCACTTATTTTATTAAGAAGTGGTAATAAATATGAGAGATATATTTTACTTATTCATTTTCTCTTTATGATAGCTTGAAGATTTTGATATACGGAGACAATTATCTATTATAAAGCCCCAAAAAAACTAGTTTTTTTACATAAGCATGTGATTTTAAATTTCATTAACACATACACCCAATTAAAACATTGATATCTGAGTAAGGTGTAATTTCTGAAGACTTAACATTGATGTTGAAACGTAAATATAGAAAGGAGAACATCGTTAAAAACATTAATGGCTTTGGTGGAAAAAAAAACTTGGAGAATGAAATTCAAGTAAGTCACAGAATTTTCGTGAGTGCGCAAATGACTTTTTGTATGCTTGAATTATATGTAAGAAACTAATGGACTAAAATGCAAAATAATGTAACTACATTACTTCATTTGCTATGCTCAAATTTTCAAAGGGTAAAAATTATTTTTGGCTGAAGGCGTCTCTATATCACTCGAAACTAAAGTGCGTCTGCCTTCAACGTGGCCTCTTGGAGTTCCAATCAGCCTCTTGGAGTTCGATCTGAAAGGTTGTCGCTCGATTTTGATTTTGTTCTTAGGTCTTATGGACGGGCTAAGTACCGACGTGGTGGACAGCTCTGTCAACCCGCTTTCTGGTAAAAACCCTCCTCAGTCATGCCATCTAGCATCGACCCTCTTAGCCCCTGCTTGTATTACCCATAAAAGTCAATATAATAATCATATTAATTACATGGCCTTGAGGGTATACTTAATTAAGAAGGTATTAAGTAACACAACGGAGCTTATAGTCATTAAAGAGGTATACAATAAACAACATGAAACATGATAGACCATGTGGGCTCTCACATGAAGATCACGTGTTCTCATTGCTACGTCTCAATGCTCTGTCTTCATAACATAGCTGTCCTCATTGCTGCGTCTCAACGTTGCGTCTTCATAACATAACATGTAAACCTTCCCCATAACATAGAGTGTAAGCCTCAAGCATACAGTTAACATTCAAGCACACCAGTTAGCATTGCATCTTTCAGCGGGCACGTTATTCACTTCTCTGGTCATGAAGCAAAAGATGGATGGGCGGACTCTCCGCCTCCTACTGTGGTGTGTCGATCAAGGTCATATAGAAAAAAACTTTGTATTGGCTTGCTTTGCTCCTAGTAGTGAAGCTAGAACTCAATCAACAAATGATGTTTTTGCTGAATTGGGACATGGAACAACATAGAATTAGAACTACAAGCTCTGCCATTAATTTGAGCATGATTGTCTTGGGGTTTGCAGTGAGCGTGTTGTTCATGCAGAAAAAGCGAGTGAATTATCACTTTCGGCTAATACTGCAGATGGGTTCCCTAGTCTTATATGACTTTTCATCTTCATTTCACACAGAAGTACTGGAGAGGCCACCATCCCATTGTAAATATGCAAGTTTGCACCATCGAAGGTATATTGATTATGAGCACCGGAACGCAGTGATTGTGAGTGGTTGATGCAGTTACATGCCTGTTTTGGAGAGCCTCCAAAATTTCTTCATGCCTCTGTGGCAGCTTCCTGAGACAGGAACTGTGCTCAAACACTTCCCGATTAAGCTGGACTGATTGAATATTTAACCGGAATGTAGCCGGTTCTAAAATTGAACTGGATTTAGTAATTGTTAAGCCACAATTTTGCTCGAACATATGAGGGATTACTCTAGGGCCGAACTTAGAATATTTGGCATCCATATTGGTATTAATAGGTTGATATCATTCTGGCCCATAGATGTTTGGGCTTGTAAAGCTCTTTGATGTAGCATAGCTTTTCACGTCCTTGCCATCTTGTTTTGCTCAGAGATCCAAGAATGGGGAGGCTTCAACCATCACTATTACAGAGAGAATTCAATGTGGTTAGTAGCTTTAGTTTTACAATTTAGTTTTGCAATCCTTCATGTTTCACTGAGTATAAAATCAATCAGTTTATTGAAACATGAATCACTGAGTATAAAATCAATCAATTTATTGAAACATGAATCTCATGGCTGGTAGCAGAACACTGAATTTAAATTACAATTTTTTTATTTTCTTGGATAAGAAAAACCACCGCTTTTATTTTATGAACCTAGCAGAACACTGAATTTAAATTACAGTTTTTTATTTTCTTGATAAGAAAAACCAGTATTAATAATAAAGGTTGCAGGTGCATACAACAAAAAAGAAAAGAAAAAAGAATATTGAATTTAAATTACAAATTTTTATTTTCTTGGATAAGAAAAACTATTTTTATTTTATGAACCTAGAAAATTAGAGTAAGCAAAAGTGGAAGCCAGAGCTATCAAAACCCTTTAATTAGAGTAAAAGAAGTAGAAGAAGACGTTGTTAAGATAATTTACCCAAAATCCAAGTTGAAGCCGAGTTGAAGCTCAAGCTGTCAAAACCCGTCAAAACCCTTTAATTAGAGCAGAAGAAGTTGTTGCTAAACTATCATTCTTGTTCTTGCAAATGTTGAAGCCTAACCTGTCAAAACCCTTCAACTAGAGCAAAAAGAAGCCTTCAACTAGAGCAGAAAGAGCAGAAGAAGTTGTTGCTAAACTATCATTCTTGTTCTTGCAACTGTTGAAGCCTAACCGGTCAAAACCCTTCAACTAGAGCAGAAAAAAGCTGTTGTTGCTAAACTATCATTCCTGCAGGCTCAACAGAAGAAGTTATTGTTAAACTCTCATTCCTGCATGCTCTTATTCCAAAAGAAGTTGTTGTTGCTAAACTATCATTCATGCAGACTCAACAGAAGAAGTTGTTGTTAAACTCTCATTCCTACATGCTCTTATTCCTACATTCTCTTAAGTGGGCACTAGCAAAAAAACATAAGTGCTCACCACCAGAAAAAAAATGTTGCAATTGGTTCAGCGTGCGTTGCGGCATTATTTCAACCAACCTCCCAAGTGTTTTCAAGAGCCCACTGAAAGAACACTGTAGAACAATCAAAAGAAATCAAATAGATCTGGGAGACAATACTCTCTGATCTGAATCAGTTCTCCTTTTCAGACAACCAGTTCTCCTTTTCAGACAACGATGTTCAACATAAAGGCATAGGGAAACAGCAGATAGCACAATCACCAAGACCATGAACAGGTAATACCCTCCAAGGTCAATAAATTAGGCGCCCGTACTTGTCCTTGATGTTCTCAACAATCCTCAAGTATGGTTCTCATGCAAATCACAATTTTGACATGGCAGTGGTTCTCTAGACACGTCAAAAATATATATTTAAAATAAAAATATAATGACTCAATCTTATTGAAACTCCGACATACATGTTACTAATATTTAATAAAAAAATATAATGACTCAATCTTATTGAAACTCCAACATACATGTTATTAATATTTAATGTCTATGAATTAATGTTAACATTAAACCAGCAGGAATCCATATGAACATTTATATGTAGTTTTTACTGATTAGTCCAGTTTCAAAATGAAAAATGGTTCATTTAAATTGTTTTTAAATTGCTTTGGCCTCGATATGAGGCCAAATAAGACAATGAATCTTTTGAATCCTTTGATTGGTTAAAAATAAATATTTGATTTCGCTTTTTTTTTTAAAAGAAGTATTTCATTAATATAAGCGAACTTCCCTTAAAATGGAAAAACAAGCATTGGTTTGAGTGTCGGACTAATGCTTATCAATAAAACCGATTGCTATAGTCCCTGCCAGGCCCTTCGGGCAGGGACTAATAAGTTTAAAAAATAATTTAAATTACGTGGAAAAGATGACACTTATACTTTCAAGAATTTAAATGGCATGGGGAAGTTGGAATTTCTAAATTTGTTTTTCTATGATATAGAAACTACATAATTTTGTAAAAAAATTGATCCATGAATAAAACATTGAAATTTTATTTTATATTTAAAATAAAATATTTAATTAATTTGGTTATATATCTAAAATAAGAGTCAGGGCGTGGCAGTGTTATGTTTTTTATTTTTTTGTACATTGCCACCAGTTGGCTTTTGGGTATTGTGCAAAATATTTTTTAAAAATTCAAAAAATATTTATTAAAAATATGAAAAAACCACTTAATACAAGATTTAATTTAATAAAAATGTATTTGATACCAAAATCAAAATGCAATATTGTATATAAATTAAAATAACAAATATATGAGAATTATTACACAAAACAATATTGTACTCGTCTATATCTATCTTAACTCCTAATTTACCAAGCATCGAGAGCGATTAAATAAGTATTTTATCTTTTTATCTTTTTTTTGTGTGCAAGTTAACCAAGTCAAAATGTTTACATAACACCACAGGACAGGACAGGCTTTCAAATTTATTTATTTTTAAATCAAATAATATATTATTAAATTTAAATAATGTAAATATAAAATCAAAAGCCAATAAATTAATAGAGTCAAATATTTAAGCTCAAAAACTAAAATAATATTTTATTCCCAAATTTGATGTCTTTAACATAGATCATAGAAAAATCAAATGAATAATATTAGCTACATATTGCATAAATATTATCCTCATAAGTAATTAATTTTAATTTATTAATAATATTCATCTGTGTTATTTTCTAATTTAATAATGATACTTATATATAATTAAATTTAATTGACATTCCCTGATCGGAGTGCAAGTTGGATCGATTTAGCCCCGCCAACAACTAATGTATGTTTTGAAGATTCCGAAGAGAACCCTCACCACCCTCCACATGCACGAGGCACATGGCCTCAATTAATGTCATTCCTGAAAGTGGCAACAACACAATCCAAAAGCAATTTCTCGGCCTTTTTGTTGGTAAATTTGGTAAGTCCCCTATTTTCGCTTCTTGTTTGCATACAATCTGATCTGAGCAGCTCGGAAACTTGGGAGAGGAGTCCTTCGAGGTCTTTTTTCGAGCATTGGTGCACTTACAGTGGGTACAGGCCACCTTTCTCAAGTATGTTTTCAGTACCATCATATGTATCCCTGCTATTATGGCTCGTTATATTTGTCTGTTAGTTTCTGAGAAGAAGGGATATGCTCTGAATTGGATGGTTTGGAAGGAGCATTACCAAGACTCGTACACTGTTGTTTCAGAATTATTTAAAGGCTCTTTCATTTTTAGTATTCCAGTGTTTGTGTTCTTTGGAATTTTGTTGGCTCGTATGGGCATGTGTTGGGTAAGGCCTATGGGTTGCTCCCGGTCTTTATGTTTATGTCCCTGATGCACTATATTTACTTTTCCTTTGGTAATTTGTGGTCTTGGCCCTGTATTTTCAAGGTTTTGGCATGGATGTGCTTTTGCTTATAATTATACCTTCAGACGTTCAGGGCATAGTTGGATTCAAGTTTCTAGGACATGGGACTATTTCTATCTCAGTTCCCTAGTACGCAAAAGGAGATAGAGTTGGTTTTTGTATGGGTTGTGGCTCTCACATTTGGTTAACTTGACAGGTCCCCTGGTTCAGTGTGACCACTGGAAGCATTCTGTTCATGGGTATCGGCTCGCCTTGGGTCAGCCAACATGGTTCAAAATAGTTGATTTTAGTTTGCTCCACCATTCACGAGCCATGGTTCGATCTACCGCGGGGAAGGGTAAGACCACTTGGGGTTCTCGTCGTCGTGGGAAGCAGCCCAAAGCTGCCACTGAGTCTTGTAAACCCAACACTTCTACAGGGAAAACCTGTGGGCATAATTCAACCTCCTAAATTATTGATGAAGTTGCTACTTCATACCACGAGGGTTTTGCCCAGGTCCGCAAGCTCATAACAAAATGGGAAGAGGAACTAAACCATAAAGATGGTTTATTGGACATCGATTTGGATGACTCGCAGACCCTGCAGCCTGACCCAGGGCACTCTCGAGGAAGAACTTCTCAGTATAAACAGATAGTTCACTTGTACTAGATGATGAAGAACCTCCTGGTCAAAGCTTTGGAGCATATCCCTTCAAGCTCGACCACGTCCTCTAAGACATTCTCAGATTACAGTCAATAATTCGAACAAATTAAATTTCAACTCTAGAATCAGAATGGTTGCCTCAACTGCATTGAACAACATATCCCATGCATTCTGCAATCAGAACTTCCAAGGTCAAGTGCAAAGGACCCAGCTCCTATTGACTCAGCGAATGATGAGTAGTTTTGTGTATCACATCCCATTTTTGACTTTTATTGTATGCAACATATTCACTCTTATCATTATTTTCAATATGTTTACAGTTATCTAGATGTTAGGAAGTATAAGGACAATCAAACCTTTTTAGCTTGGGCTGAAAGACTTATTATATTTTGTTTTTGGATGGCTTATCATACTGTTAGGTGGCCAACATACCTGGTTTCCCTTTGGGCAGGTTGAGGCCACCTAACCAATCAGATTATGGTTGTAACTTGCCCTTTTTTCAAAGAAAATTAATAGAAAGGTCCTACCAAGCTTACAAAAAAAAATTGATATGATTTGTGAAAAAAAGGAATATATATATATATATATATATATATATATATATATATATATATATAATAAAAGTATATGGAAGAAAGATTGAAAAATAGTCATTGGACATTTTCAAGTGGAAAAAAAATATAATGCATTATAATAAATCCATTTTTAAATGATTTTTTAAATTCTTAAATTGAAAAATTATAAAACTATATATATTCTCATATATTTTAATAATAAAAACAATAACTTTAAAATAAAATTATGTAAAATCCCTACTGCCACTACAAATCACAAGATGTAATAACAAAGCTAATATTGATGTTGGTGAATTTGATATTCAAATTTGAATTTATTTAAAATTGATTTGGGAGGAGAGTTAAATTAACAAATGAAATGAAATAAATTAAGGGATATCAAAGAACAATTATGGAACCGTTTATAACTAAATCACTCATTGGTTCAAGAAAAAAAATGGATTCAAAAGAAGGGATGGTCATCTGACTAAGAATACAAGCATAATTTTATGTAAAGCAAGTAATAGCTGAGCCGAAAAAATAGTATATATATATATATATATATATATATATATATATAGATATATATATATATATATATATGCTTGAAAGGAAAGGAATCCTTGTTGTTTCTAGCACTTGAGTAGCACCAGGGGCTTTGTGGATTTCTCATTCCATGCCTTTGAATTTATCACACAAGCCAAAAAAAAAAAGAGTATATGTGTTGTTGCACATGTATCTATGATAAAAGATGGTGATTATGAAAGAACGCTGGATGGTGAGGTGAATGGTTTGAGGAATGTTACAATTGGAAAATCCAAGTGTAAGTGGCTTGAAAGGCTACTAATTACATTTCCTATCTGATATATGCTTGGAAATTACTAAGAGGGGCGTGAATCAATAATTGTATCTTTCCAATTATTTAGCTCAACTTAATTTCCTTTTTTGTATTATCATCTTATGCAGCTAATGACTTATGTATATTTACAATTATTAATGGTTTCTTTTGTAGCTACCAGAGAGAGACATTTGCATATATACTTATTCAAAATTCAAGAGCATTCACACAACAACAAGAAACATATGAAGACAACAAATATAAGTGGAAACCCATAAGGGATAAAACCATGAATTTTTTGGCTGAAAATGATGTGAAGGAAAACTCCTATTCACCTATTACATCGAATTTTATGTAGGCTCCAACCTACAGGAGGTTGCTACCTTAAGGAAGCTCCAACTCCCACAAATTTTTTCTGCAAGCTACAACCCACAAGAGGCTCATACCTCAACAGAATAAAACTTGTTCTTTATCAAACTAAAACATGAAAGGATACTAAAATCTCCCAAGAAAAATATAAAGTCAAGATTTTTGATTACTTAATATCATTTTTTTCCCTCAATTTTATTGTTCATCTTCTCTTCTTCAATTTTGTTCATTTTCTACTACTTTTCTCTTCTTCTCCTCACCAAAATGTTGCTCATGAACCCTCTCATGCAAGCTTCTTGATATCAAAAGGTTCTTTTCTCATTCAACAATGTATATTTTATAAGAATAACTTATTGATTGTTTGTATTCTATGTAGGAATATGAAGTGAGGAGTTGTCTCTTGGCCTTATAAGGTTTTTCACAATATTCCTCTTCATTTTCAAATATGAAGATCAGAATTTTGTAATATAAAATAGAGTTGCAATAATATAGCCAACAACAATGATTACAAGAGACAAATCTTGAAAACTTTTCAGATTGTATTAGCTCCGTGTTAATGCCTTTGAAGATTCTTGCTTAATAAAAGCATACATTTTTCCAGCTTATGTCTCGAGATATCATGTGCCATTTTTCATTTTGATTGTACGTCATACATCAAGGTAATCAGTCGACATATTTAACCATGTTCAACCTTCATAATGATCAACATAGTTAATAATGGTCAACCTTTTCACTTCACATCACTTATCAGCCTTCAACATAAATCAACCTTAACACAATCAACCTTAATGACATCAAACATCCTTAACATGATCATTTGACATCAATGCCAAGATTATCAACATTCTCCCCCTTTGGCATTGATGGCAACACAAAGATCCTTATCTTCTTTGTCCTAGAAAAAAAAAAACCTCTTCTTTTGCCTCCATACCTTTGTTGACCTCCCCCTTTGACTAAATACCTCTAATTTTTAGTGTTATGCCATGCAAGTAAACACTTGGAAGTAATTAGGGCACCAAAAGAAAAGAAAAATTAGGGCATAAAACCCTAAATTAATATATAATGAAATATATATGAATGTTCAACGTTCTTCAATGCTTAATGCATTAACATGCTCTTCATAATATACCTAACTCACTACTCATAACACCACTCTTTAATTCATGGCTTGAGTACAGTTGTTTTAACATCGCTCTAAATGTAACAACCCTGGTCAAAATTTCATGTAAAAGTTAATAAAGGAAAAATAATACCACAACCCTGGTCAAAATTTCATGTAAAAGTTAATAAAGGAAAAATAATACCAAGGTCATGGGACACGTATTACAAGTTGAATTATGGGAAAAACATCCTAGTGGGTGTTCATTTCGGTTATTATGGCTAAAGGAATTTGGAAAAGGCAATAGCAAAGGCTTTGGAAAGGCAAGAGGCATTAATTGGCATTTTATTTATGAAAATAATGGAAATTAGGAGAAAATGAAGGTGAAAGGTCTCAAGTTGCATGTGAGGAGGAAATTGAAGGAAAATAATGGAAATTGAAGAAAATAGAGGCCTCATTGATAAAAAGTCTTATGAGGATTAGTTGGCAAGCTTTTGCTTGAGCTTGGTCAATGTAACCTTTTCTCAGTTCAATTTTGGAGCTCTGTCATTATTCTCTCTCTCTCTCTCACTCTTGGACACTTAGAGTTTTTCTTGGAACACTTTGGCATTCGATCAAGAAATTCAAATAAGGAAAGAGGAAGGAAGGAGCAAGGAAGGAAGAGCAAGATCAAATAGCTACAACATGATTCTTTACAGGCATATATTTGCATGTATGATTTCATTGCTAGATTTGGAATGCATGGTATTGCATGTGGTTCTTTGCTGTCATGGCATGGGTTTTTCCAGGTGTGACAATGTTTTTAGCCTAGCCTTGCCATTTCCATATAGCCATGGTGTGATGGGGTTCTCATGTTTTGGTTGAGCTGGATTACTAGATGGATTCGAAGTTGAGTGAGTTGGTGTTAGGCCCCTATACTACTAGTGTCACCCCTTATTGTTATTAGTACAAACCACTTATTATATTGATGTACCCATGTAGTGCCCATATTGTTACTATTGTTCCCCATAGAAGCCCACTATTGTTATTATTGTGCCCTTATTATTGTTATGTCGGCTCTGGTTATGTTATGACCCCTTAGACTCCTATATATAGAAAGGAGGTCTTTTCATTTGTATCATCCAAGAATTGTTCATTTATGTAATGTAAAGGAGGTTGCCCCCTCGAAGAGGCTGAATTCTAAGGCGTGGATCTCTCTTTTCTATCTTTTTGTGAGCTGGTTTCATAACAGTTGGATCTTCGAAAGAAAGAACACATGGCCTAGTGATCCCAAAACCATACTGTGGATTGTGATAAAGGCATTAGCGTAGTGACCCCTGAACTGGATTGTGGGTTATGATAAAGTCAAGTATTGTGTGCCTTAGTGGGCCTAGGAATCATCAACCGCTTATTGGTGGGATATACGGTAAATCCTAGAGGTGGTTTCCCTTTATTAGGACTAGGAACCCTTGTTGGTGAATGGCGGGACATACGGTAAAGACTAGAGGGTGGAGTCTTAGTTAGGGCCTAGTGATCCGGTGTGGATTTCGATAAAGCCTAAAGACTAAGAGACAGGGAAATTCCTCATTGTGTAGGTGGAGAAATCCAGTGGCATCCATGCGTGTTTTATGGCTTAGTGGTCTGAGATGGATTATGGTAAAGCCTGCTTCTATTGATGAGGGTGAGGTCGTGTAGCCTCGAGAAGCCCTGGTTGAGTTTGGTTTTAAGTCCCACATTCATGCTTGGAATATGGCACGGGGGTGATTGGCTGAAAGAAATATTTGGTTCAACCAATCTATGGTCGAGTGGTTCGTGGAAGTCCCAAACCTGGTTGGTCTTTGCATTCATTAATATGAGGTTATTTCTCCTTGTTATTTCATGAGTATTATATTGGTTTATAGGTGGATTATATTGCTGTTGTTTCCTTGGTATTTCTATTGTCATTATGTTGGTTATGAATATGTATTATGATAGTGGTGATGTATGGATCTCATCATGTTTTTACTTGTAATTGAATGAACAATGAACCTATGACCTAATAGATGATAATGCAACTAATGGGATAAGAAACAATGTCTCATAGTGAATCTCAAATAAGTATGAGACCCTATGCTCAACTATGTTGTTAAGACCTGTAGATTTCATATTTGTGATATGTTTGACTAAATGTTTGTCATGGCTAGTAGGGGTCTAGTCTAGTCCTTGTTAATGTTTTTGCAAATGTATCATTGTTCTGTTGTGTAAATTCATTTCTGAAGGTATCATTGAGTTTTTGGCAGTGACCTGGGCTCTGGGCCTTAAAAGTGGCACAAATCTCGGAGTCATAGGAACAACACTGGGGAAAAATTCCTCAAAAGATCCCTTTCCCTTGTTGTGGGAGCTTTTGGAGCCTCCCAGATGCACCTTTGTCCATATCAAGTGAGCATCTAGGGGTTTGATGCACTAAAACTTTAGTTGGTCCTAGGGGCTGGTTACCTCAGTGGTTGGGATGGCTCCTAGGAGTTTTGTTGTTGATGTGTAAGGTCTGTGTGGTGTGTTTCCAACAATTCCACTTCTTTAAGGTGATCTACGAGGTTGAATCCCATTATAGTGGCCTCTCATCACATATTTACCCCAGCTGACCGCTTACTTAGGTAGATATGAGATGAGGGTGTTACAATAACTCAAATTTTTAATGATTCTACATGGTGAAGAATATCAACATTGTCCAAACGTTGCAATTAGAATGAATGTACGTTGTGTCAACCTTTTGAATGCTACTCCAGGCATTATGTGAACACTGGAAATAACAATTAATTATTTTGCAATTAAAGCCTTAATTTATGCAATGCTACAAATATGAGGAGGTCTCAAAATATATTCAACGCAACATGAATAGTGTCAAACGCAATATACATATTCAAGAAAAGGAGGTTGCAATATATATTCAAAGCACATATAATGCCAACGTTGTAGATACACCAAATAAGTGAATGGTGTATACATCAAATGAGACCAATGTTGTATATATTAAGGAGTGAATGTTGCATATATTAAAGAGTGAATGTTGTATGCATCAAATGAATCTAACATTGCATAGGTTGAGGAGTGAATGCATTGTGAGAAGGTTGCTTCATAAGATTAATATATATGCACTCAAATAATATATACGCTCTCCAAGTTAACGCATAAAACCCTAAAAGTTGCTCCATATTAATGCTTCTCCACAATACAATATAAACGTTGCTCCAATTGCAAATACGTTGCTCCAAAAGCCGCATATAACGTTGAACGTTTCTCTTGTAGACTCTACGTTGCTTCAAAGGCACATATAGCAGTAAATGATTCTCCTGTAGACCATACGTTGCTTGAAAAGGACTATATGCTGCCAATGAATGAACGAATAAATGCCATATATTGAACTCATGCAGGAGTCGTTGTTGGAATATATAATTGTAATGTTGGAATATAACAACCTAGCAATGTATATTAGACAAGAAAGGCATCATTTTCTCTCCATTGTAATCAATATAGCCAACACACAACTCAATGTCGTAGTATATATGAGGTAGTTCACCATAGCATTCACACAATGCATATACCATTCATTTAATGCCTATACCATTCACCATGTAAAGCAATTTTTGTTATACCTAACTCACTAAAATAGATAATATTAACACATATGTAAAGCAGTGTTAGGTATTACATAGTATTAAAGCAATGTTATGTATTGCATGGTATTAATGCTTATGTAAAGCAGCGTTATGTAAAACATAGTATTAACGCACTGTAATGCATAATATTAACACATTGTATAGTATTAACTCATGAATGAAAGTTGAATATAGTATTTTTAACAATTCTATATGAATGTTGCTCTAGGCCAGAAGAGCACTCTCCTTTCTATAATAAGTTGACCATTAAAAAAAGCTGACCATTAATAATATTGAACGTTGTTTAATGCTCTCCTCAAAGCTCTTCAACACATTAAATGAAGGTTGACATTGTAATGTTGGTATTGTAATCTACGTAATTGGTATTAAACAGTTTGCATGTTCCATCTATGTTGTGAACAACACATAGTATTGCATTGAAAATAACGTTGTCATTTCTTCAACTATGTTTCACGATCATTGAGTGGCCACTACATCCATGGATAATAATCCAGGAAAATCCACCCAAAGGGATCTACCCGTCAGCCTAATATGCTAGGCCTAACTCGAAGGCCGTCGAGGAGATTTGACCCCGTGACATCCCAATTGGCAAGGTACTTAGTAATGGGAACTAGATTAACTCAGCTATCCCTTGGGGCTTAAAATAAGGCTGCCATTGAATATGAATGCCTTGCTACAAATGTCCTCAATGCATATTGTCCAATTAACATTGTAATGAGTGCATATGATACAAGGTTTTTGTTATGAACTAGTTCAAGAAAAGATAGAAAAGATAGATCAATGCCTTAGAATTCAGCCTCTTCGAGGGGGCAACCTCCTTTACATTACATAAATGAACAATTCTTGGATGATACAAATGACAAAACCTCCTTTCTATATATAGGAGTCTAAGGAGTCAACAATGTAACCCAGTTGACCTAATCAATAATAATTTAAAGCCACAAAAATAACAATAGAGGGATTCTATGGGGCACAGTAATAAAAATATGGGGGCAATAGGGGCACAACAATATTAATAAGGGGTACAACTACAATAGTAATGGGGTAATCACTAGTATTATAGGGACCCAACATGCCCCTCTCCTTCAAAAAAAGCGTTGTCCTCAAATCTTGAGTAGTTCTGGATACTTCTGTATAAAATTCTCATCCTCCCATGTGGAGTCTTCAGCAGATAAGTTCTTCCACTTGATAAGATACTCTGAAATTGATCGATTTTGTAGCTATCGAGTTCTTTTTTCTGTGACTGCTTCAGGTTCCAATATAATTTTTCCTTCCTCGTCAAGTTCTGGCAATATTGTTTGAACTAGGAGCTTGTCGCCTATAACCTTCAAACATGAAACATGGAAAACTGGGTGCAATGAGAAGCTGCAGGAAGCTCCAATTTGTATGCCATAGTACCAATCTTTTGCAACACCTTGTACGGACCATAATACTTTGGTGATAATTTATTATCCTTCTTAGCTTGCTTGAGGGACATTTTGCTTATATGGTTGTAG
>APFE031208822.1:0-11334 GCA_000404065.3 Pinus taeda
GGTATATTTATGTATTAGATTCAAATATATTCCTACCCTCGTGCCTTCGTTCGGGTCGTGCGCCCATTCAAACCCCAAATTTCCTTCGGGCGGGCCGAGTCATTGCGTGTCGTGCCATGTGTGGGTGCCCGGGCACACGTGGCCATGCCAAAAATGCTAAGTCGTGACCGCCTGTGTGCCTTCTTTGTTCAGGTCATGCAGCCATGGAAACCCCAAATTTTGCTTGGGCGATTCGGGTCGGCTCGCCCAGGGTGGGTTGGGTCGTACCGTGCCATGTGTGGGTGCGCAGCACACGTGGCTGTGCCAAAAATTCTAAGTCGTCATCGCCCGTGTGCCTTCTGCATGTTTGTGCACCCATTTGTTCGACGCTCCCTCGAGCCTTCATTCGGGTCGTGCACCCATGGAAAGCCCAAATTTCGTTCGGGCTGTGCACACATGGAAACCCCAAATTTCGTTCGGGTGGGTCGGGTCATGTCGTGTGTGGGTGCCCGTGCAAACGCGTTCAGGCGAGTCGGGTTGGGTCGTGCTGTGCTTTGAGTGGGAGATCGGGAACATGTGGCCATGCAAAAAATGTTAAGGCATGACCACCCACGTGCCTTTTGCATGTTCGCGCGACCCATTTTCCCGACGCTCTCTTGTGCCTTCGTTCGGGTCATGCACCCATGGAAACCCCAAATTTCGTTCGGGCGGGTCGGGTCGTTCTGCGCATGGGTGCTCGGGAACATGTGGCAGTGCCAAAAATGCTAAGTGATGACCCCCCTTATGCCTTATACACGTTCGTGAGGCTCGTTTTCCTGACGCTCCCTTGTGCCTTCGTTCGGGTCGCGCACCCATGGAAACCTCAAATTTCGTTCAGGTTGTGCATACAAGGAAACCCCAAATTTTGTTCGGGTAAGGTCGTGTCGTGTCCTGTGTGGGTGCCCGTGCAAACGCATTCGGGCGGGTCAGGTTAGCTCGCCCAAGGCTAGCTGGGTCATGTGTGGGTGCCCGGGCACATGTGGTCGTGCCAAAAACGCTAAGTCGTGGCCGCCCATGTGTCTTTTGCAAGTTCGTGCGGCCCGTTTGCCTGACGCTCCCCCGTGCCTCCATTCAGGTCAGGCGCCCACAAAAACCCCAAAATTTCGTTCGGGTCGTGCACCCATGGAAACCCCAAATTTCATTCGGGCGGGTCGGGACGTGTCGTGTGGGTGCCCGTGCAAACACGTTGGGGAGGGTCGGGTCGGGTCGTGTCGTGTCGTGTGATGGCACCCAGGGCACACATTTCCATATAAAAAAGGCAAAGTTGTGATAGGGGGTGGGCTTTCTGCACAATTGTGCTGCCTGTTTGCCCAAATCTCCCTTGTGCCTTGGTTTTGGTCGTGTGTCGAAGCCCATGTAAACTGGTTTGAGCAGCTCGTTTGCCGTGTAAACACTCGTTCGGGTGGGTCGTTTGCCATGTAAACTCGTTCAGGAAGGTCGTTTTCCATGAAAACTCATTCAGGCGGGTCGTTTGAGGGCGCCCGTGTAAACTCGTTCAGGCGGGTCGGGTGAGGGCGTCGGTGTAAACTCATTTGGGAGGGTCGTGCGGGGTTGTCCGTTCAAACTCGTTTGGGCGGGTCGTTCAGGAGAGGGCGTCCGTGCAAACTCATTCGGGCGGGTCGTTCAGGATTGGGCGTCTGTGCAAACTTGTTCGGGCGAGGGCATCCGTGCAAACTCGTTCGAGCGAGGGCGTCCGTGCAAACTCGTTCGGGCGGGTCGTTCGGGTGAGGGCGTCCGTGCAAACTCGTTCGGGCGGGTTGTTCGGGTGAGGGCGTCCGTGCAAACTTGTTCGGGTGAGGGCTTCTGTGCAAACTCGTTTGGGCGAGTCGTTCGGGTGAGGGTGTCCGTGCAAACTCATTCGGGAGGGTCGGGCGAGGGTGTCCGTGTGAACTCGTTCGGGCGGGTCATTCAAACGAGTTCACGCGGATGCCCTCGCCCGAACGGGCGTGTGAACTCGTTCGGGCGGGTCGGGCGAGGGCGTCCGTGTGAACGCATTCAGGTGGGTTGGGCGAGGGCGTTCGTGTGAACTCGTTCAAGCGGGTCGGGCGAACGAGCCCGTATAAAAAAATGCTAAGTTGTGACCCGAGGTTGGCTTTCTGCACGTTCGTGCAGCTCGTTTGCCCAACTCTCCCTTGTCCCTTCATTTCGGTGAGTCGTTTGAGGACGTGCGTGCGAACTCGTTCGGGCAGGTCGTTCGGGTGAACTCGTTCAGGCGGGTCGGGCGAGGGCGCACCCGGGCGAATGAGCCCGTGTCAAAAAATGCTAATGACCCGAGGTTGGCTTTGTGCACGTTCGTGCAGCTCGTTTGCCCGTGTCTCCCTTGTCCCTTCGTTTGGGTGATTCGTTTGAGGGCGGGCGGGCGAACTCGTTCGGGCGGGTCGTTCAGGTGAACTCGTTCAGGCGGGTCGGGCGAGGGCGCACCCGGGCGAACGAGCCCGTATCAAAAAATGCTAAGTTGTGACCCGAGGTTGGCTTTGTGCACGTTCGTGCAGCTCGTTTGCCCGTGTCTCCCTTGTCCCTTCGTTTGGGTGATTCGTTTGAGGGCGTGCGTGCGAACTCGTTCGGGCGGGTCGTTCGGGTGAACTCGTTCGGGCGGGTCGGGCGAGGACGCGCCCAGGTGAACGAGCCCGTATCAAAAAATGCTAAGTTGTGACCCGAGGTTGGCTTTGTGCACGTTCGTGCAGCTTGTTTGCCCGGCTCTCCCTTGTCGCTTCGTTTCGGTGAGTCGTTTGAGGGCGTGCGTGTGAACTCGTTCGGGCGGGTCGTTCGGGTGGGTCGGGCGAGGGCGTGTGTGTGAACTCGTTCGGGCGGGTCAGGGGAGGGCGTCCGTGCAAACTCGTTCAGGCGGGTTGTTCGGGCAGGTTGGGCGAGGGCGTCCGTGTGAACTCATTCGGGCGGGTCGTTCGCTCAGGTCGGGCGAGGGCGTCCGTGTGAACTCATTCGGGCAGGTCGTTCAGGTGAGGGCGCACCCGGCCGAACGAGCCCGTATCAAAAAATGCTAAGTTGTCAACCGAGGTTGGCCTTGTGCACGTTCGTGCAGCTCATTTGCCCGGCTCTCCCTTGTCCCTTCGTTTGGGTGAGTCGTTTGAGGGCGTGCGTGCGAACTCGTTTGGGCGGGTCATTTAGGCGGGTCATTCGGGTGAACTCGTTCAGGCAGGTCGGGCGAGGGCGCACCCGGGCGAATGCGCCCGTGCCAAAAAATGCTAAGTTGTGACCCGAGGTTGGCTTTGTGCACGTTCGTGCAGCTCGTTTGCCTGGCTCTCCCTTGTCCCTTCATTTGGGTGAGTCGTTTGAGGGCGTGCGTGCGAACTCGTTCGGGCGGGTCGTTCGGGTGAACCCGTTCAGGCGGGTCGGACGAGGGCACACCCATGCGAACGATCCCATGTCAAAAAATGCTAAGTTGTGACCCGAGGTTAGCTTTGTGCACGTTCGTGCAGCTCGTTTTCCTGACTCTCCCTTGTCCCTTCATTTGCGTGAGTCGTTTGAGGGCGTGCGTGCGAACTCATTCGGGCAGGTCGTTCGGGTGAACTTGTTCAGGCGGGTCGGGCGAGGGCGCACCCGGGCGAACAAGCCTATGTTAAAAAATGCTAAGTTGTGACCCGAGGTTGGCTTTGTGCACGTTCATGCAGCTCGTTTGCTCGACTCTCCCTTGTCCCTTCGTTTGGGTGATTCGTTTGAGGGCGTGCGTGAGAACTCGTTCGGGCGGGTCGTTCGGGTGAACTCATTCAGGCGGGTCGGGCAAGGGCGCACCCATGCGGACGAGCCCGTATCAAAAAATGCTAAGTTGTGACCCGAGGTTGGCTTTATGCACGTTCGTGTAGCTTGTTTTCCCAGCTCTCCCTTGTCCCTTCGTTTGGGTGAGTCGTTTGAGGGCGTGCGTGCGAACTCGTTCGGGTGGGTCGTTCAGGTGAACTCGTTCAGGCGGTTCGGGCGAGGGCGCACCCAGGTGAATGAGCCCGTGTCAAAAAATGCTAAGTTGTGACCTGAGGTTGGCTATGTGCACGTTCGTGCAGCTCGTTTGCCCGGATCTCCCTTTTCCCTTCGTTTGGGTGAGTCATTTGAGGGCGTGCGTGTGAACTTGTTTGGGCGGGTCGTTCGGGTGAACTCGTTCAGGCGGGTCGGGTGAGGGCGCACCCGGGCGAATGAGCCCGTGTCAAAAAATGCTAAGTTGTGACTTGAGGTTGGCTTTATGCACGTTTGTGCAGCTCATTTTCCCGGTCCTCACTTGTCCCTTCATTTGGGTGAGTCGTTTGAGGGCGTGCGTGCGAACTCATTTGGGCGGGTCGTTTGGGCGGGTCGTTCGGGTGAACTCGTTCAGGCGGGTCAGGCGAGGGTGCACCCGAGCGAACGGGCCCGTATCAAAAAATGCTAAGTTGTGACCCGAGGTTGGCTTTGTGCACGTTCATGCAACGCGTTTGCCCAGCACTCCCTTGTCCCTTCGTTTCAGTGAGTCGTTTGAGGGCGTGCGTGCAAACTCGTTCGGGCGAGTCGTTCGTGTGAACTTGTTCAGGCGGGTCAGACGAGGGCGCACCTGGGCGAACGAGGCCGTATCAAAAATTGCTAAGTTGTGACCCGAGGTTAGCTTTGTGCACGATCGTGCAGCTCGTTTGCCTGGCTCTCCCTTGTCCCCTCATTTGGGTGAGTCGTTTGAGGGCGTGTGTGTGAACCCATTCAGGGGGGTCGTTCGGGTGAACTCGTTGATGCGGGTCGGGCGAGGGCACACCCGTACGAACGATCCTGTATCAAAAAATGCTAAGTTTTGACCTGAGGTTGGCTTTGTGCATGTTTCTGTAGCTCGTTTGCTCGGCTCTCCCTTGTCCCTTTGTTTGGGTGAGTCGTTTGAGGGCGTGCATGTGAACTCATTCGGGTGGGTCGTTCAGGTGAACTCGTTCAGGCAGGTCACGCGAGGGCGCACCTGGGCGAACGAGCCTGTATCAAAAAATGCTAAGTTGTGACCCAAGGTTGGCTTTGTGCATGTTCGTGCAGCTCGTTTTCCCAGCTCTCCCTTGTCCCTTTGTTTGGGTGAGTCGTTTGAGGTTGTGCGTGCGAACTCGTTCGGGCGGGTCGTTTGGGTGAACTCGTTCAGGCGGGTCGGGCGAGGGCACACCCAGGCAAATGAGCCCGTATTAAAAAATGCTAAGTTGTGACCTAAGGTTGGCTTTGTGCACATTCGTGCGACTCGTTTGCCCAGCTCTCCCTTGTCCCTTCGTTTGGGTGAGTCGTTTGTGGGCGGGTCGTTCGGGTGAACTCGTTCAGGCAGGTCGGGCGAGGGCGCACCCGGGCGAACGAGCCCGTATCAAAAAAAGCTAAGTTGTGACCCGAGGTTGGCTTTGTGCTCGTTCGTGCAGCTCGTTTGCCCGACACTCCCTTGTCCCTTCGTTTCGGTGAGTCGTTTGAGGGCGTGCGTGCGAACTCGTTCGGGTGGCTCATTCGGGTGAACTCGTTCAGGCGGGTCGGGCGAGGGCGCACCCGAGCAAATGAACCCGTATCAAAAGATGCTAAGTTGTGACCCGAGGTTGGCTTTGTGCACGTTCGTGCAGCTCATTTGCCCGGCTCTGCCTTGTCCCTTCATTTGGGTGAGTCGTTTGAGGGCGTGCGTGTGAACTCGTTCGGGCGGGTCGTTCGGGTGAACTTGTTCAGGTGGGTCGGGCGAGGGCGCACCTGGGCGAACGAGCCTGTATCAAAAAATGGTAAGTTGTGACCCGAGGTTGGCTTTGTGCACGTTTGTGCAGCTCGTTTTCCCGGCTCTCCCTTGTCCCTTCATTTCGGTGAGTCGTTTGAGGGCGTGCGTCCGAACTCGTTCGGGCGGGTCGTTTGGGTGAACTCGTTCAGGCAGGTTGGGCAAGGGTGCACCCGGCAGAACGAGCCCGTATCAAAAAATGCTAAGTTCTGACCCGAGGTTGGCTTTGTGCACGTTCGTACAGCTCATTTGCCCATCTCTCCCTTGTCCCTTCACTTGGGTGAGTCATTTGAGGTTGTGTGTGCGAACTCGTTCAGGCGGGTCGTTCAGGTGAACTCGTTCAGGCGGGTCGGGCGAGGGCGCACCCGGGCGAACGAGCCCGTATCAAAAAATTCTATGTTGTGACCCGAGGTTGGCTTTGTGCACGTTCGTGCAGCTTGTTTGCCCGGCTCTCCCTCGTCCCTTCATTTGGGTGAGTCGTTTGAGGGCATGCGTGCGAACTCGTTCGGAAGTGTTACCAGAAATTACAACACCCTGGGAAGTGTTTTCGTGTGATGCACTTGACTTTTGCTTCCCAGAGTTCGATGATTTTTTAGAGGCCTGATTTACAGAGCCAATGACTCCATCGACAGATGGCTTGGGCGGAGCCTTGGATGTACCGGACCTAGGGGCGTCTGGAAAATAATCATACAAAGTACCAGACTGAGAGTAAACTAAGTCTAGGTACTGAGCGCGCGTGATCGCTTGCTCTTCAGTTACGTAGGCTCCCATAGCAATGTCTCGCGCAATCTTGGGGACAAAGGAAGTCGTAAACCAGTCAGTGAGGAGGAAATCAGGGATCCAGAACTTGATTAACCTACGATGCCTTCTCCATTCGTGAATATGATCAGAGATATGCATAGCAGTATCCTGCGTAAGAGACGTGAGGAGGTGAGTCCCTGTCTCGTATCGAATGGGTAACTGAAAGTGATTCAAAAATGCCATAGCCAACAAATTGAAATCATGAAATGATGCACGGGCCAATTCAATATACCATTTAGCTGCTGAACCAGTGAGGGTCCTCTGAAAGAGGCAAAGCCGGATCAAGTCATCGAGCCATGAATTTGACGAACACCATAAGTGATACGTCATCGCATGAGCCTGAGGGTCCTCTCTGGCCTTCCCGTCAAATTTGGGACAGTCACTAGGTATTTTAGTTGGAACTGGTGGCCATTGTGGATCATGTAGAATGGGATCATTTGTTAACTTCGACACATCGGGCAGTTCCAAGGTTGCTAAAAATGGTAGCTGTGGATTAAAAGACATTTGTGTCGGATACGAGGTAGAACCAGAATTCCATCCAGTTCCTGGTTGCCCCCATTGCCCTTGTCCCGATGGACTTGGTCCGTAAGGGCCTTGTCCAGAAGGATTTTGTCCATAAGGGTTATTCCCAGAACTGGGTTGCTGATTCTGCCCCCCAGCACCCCATTGGTTACCATATTGGCCAGCAGGTTGTTGATAATTCGGATAAGGATTACCCTATGGCTGTTGGTAATTCTGATACGGGGTATATTGATTTTGCCCTTGGGGTTGCTGGTATCCGTACTAAGCCTGGGAACCAGGCGGCATTTGATGACTAGATTGGGATTGATACCCACCTGAATGCTGGGGTTGGGATTGGTACCCAGCCGAATAAGGAGGTTGGGCATGATACCCACCTAAATAAGGAGGCTGGGATTGATACCCACCTGAATAAGGAGGCTGGGATTGATGCCCGCCCGAATATGGAGGCTGGGATTGATACCCGCCTCAGTACGGAGATTGGGATTGGTACCCGCCCGAGTAAGGAGGTTGGGATTGGTACCCACCTGAATACGGAGGCTGGGATTGATACCCACCTGAATAAGGATGCTGGGATTGGTACCCACCTGAAAGAGGAGGTCGGGCTTGGTACCTGCCTGCATGCTGAGCCGTTTAGCCAGAAGGTTGTCCTGGTCGGATCTAAGACGGCCCTATTCGCCCAGAAGGCCGAGCTTGCTGAGTGAGGGGATGCCCTTGCGCAACCAAGGATTGTCCTTGTTGACCAGGGGGTTGCTGAGCAGTAGGCCGGCCTTGCTGCACGTAAGGCTGGCCCCCTTGCCCAAAAGGGTTTCCTTGCTAGTTTACGGGTTGACCTTGCTACCCATAAGGTTGTCCTTGGTTCCCATAAGGTTGCCCTGAAGGGTAGCCTTGCTGGGTACCTGGTTGACCTTGTTGGGCGTTGGGTTGTCCCAGGATTCCAGAAAGTTGCCCAAGATATGTAAAAGCCGGACCACTAGAGATAAAAGGTTGTCCCTGATTGGGTTTTCCTTGTGGGCCTCCCTGTTGACCTGGGTAATTTTGACCAGCATACTATTGCCCATGATTAGGCTGCGAGTAGGGCTGTTGACCCTGGTAGGGTGGTCCTTACTGTCCTTGTCCCGGATGGTACTGGCCGCCACCATAGACGGTGGTACCCTAAGCCATGTTCAATGGAATAGAAATCTCATCATAAGGTATTTCAGGCAAGGAGGTAAACAAGTAATGATTCTCAGGATCATAATATGGGCCTTGCTCATCTGGGTTCTGGACATTACGCAAGTATTGAAAATATACCTCCTCTGCCGTCATATGATTGGAAGAAGGAGGAGCACCACTTGCGGGGTGCACAACTCTAGAAGCGGGTGACGGTTGACCACTTTGCATTGGACCTCGAGATGGGCCTGCGGCAGAAGTGACAGCTGATGACGCTATGACGGTACTAACAACTGGAGTTGACGCTGCGACACAAACGGTCGGGTTGGAGGGGACTGCTGTAACAGCAGTATGGTGGACTTGGGAAACAAACGGTCCTGTGGTAGGGACGATGTTTTGATCCCAAACAGAAGAGGAAGCTGTAGAGTTCATAGCATCCCTCAAAGATCTGTAGCGCGCCGACACCGTGACACCCAAAGACGTAACGGTGCAGGGCGTAGAGATGATGGGGGATGTCGCCGGAATGGGAGTATCTATACTCGACATGACGGACGGGCCACTCGACACAGGAGAAGTGTCACCCATATCGGAAGAAGCCATCGGAGATGGGACACCGACAGGAGTGGCAGGAAAATCCTCATCAGAGGGCTCCCAAATAGGGTTGTAAAAGAACTCGTAGAAATCGTCCTCTGGAGCTCGAGAATTCAACGGTTGGATGCTCGGAACAATGGGAAGAGCGTCACAGACCAGAGTTTCAGGGGCAACAGAAGATGGAGACCTTCGTCACTTGGGACAAAAGACGGAGTTGATGGGTCCGCCAGGATGATCAAACAACGACCCTAGGCAAGCTAACGATAAAAACCTACTCAAAACTAAACGCACACAAGATCTAACCAGGAAATATTATCGTGGCCAAATAAATTTTAAGACACGGGAACTGAACTTGACCTTTTCATGTTTCGAGAGTCGAGAAAAGGACGAAAAGATGACTCTATCTCCTTCGAATTTTTAATGAGCATGAAGTGACAAGACTCTCACTTACACCTTTTCTTTTAGGGAGTCCGAAAAGGATCAAAAGTGACTGCTCTGGAGATTCTAAGCAAAAGGTTTACCAAGCAATCTGTAAAACTGCTTATACACCTTGGCAATCGTATGAGAACCAAGGACTTTCCGTACTGCAGTCAATCTTCCTGAATGCTGTGTTCGGTGCATTACGGTTCACAAGGCGGCAGACTCGGCTTCCTATGGATAAAGAATGAAAACCTAGTGGAGTCTCCCCATATATACGCAATGGTACGTGGGAGCCCAAATCCATGCTAGACCACAATTGAATCACACTAGGAGGAATTGCCCAACCTTAATGCAAAAACAAGAGTGACTAGGTTTAACGACGCCGGAGCACGTCTCTAGCCTAGACCTCTAGATATTTGCATTAAGTTCCAAAGCGTTTTTAGATAAATTTGGTTTATTTTACGGTTGATCTTGAATTAAGTTTTGATTTCAAGTCCTACCGTATGATCTCTAAAAAATACTTATATGCAAACTACATGCCAAAGAACATCATTTCGTTCGATGAATTCTAACTATGAGAAGGTTAGGAATTTTTCAATCAAACAAAACGAATTCAAGCAGCCAAACAACCTAATGCAACTAATGGTAAGGAAAGGAAACTTTTCTTTTGAAAACACAAATCAATGAAATGTTCTTTTCCTTTTAACAATTAAATGCAAAAGATACTAGTTTGATTCTCTTTCAATGGCACAAAATGCTTAAAATGATTTTGAGAGACAACTACACCAAGCAAAAGAAATGAAATCACTCAATGCAAACACAAGAAAGTTCCCAAGACACTAAAAAACTGTTTTCCAAATCAAAGGAAAACAAAGGCTTATGAGCTATGTGATCTAAGCTCAACAAGACAAAAAGGAATTCAAACAAGGAGGAAGCAAATCACTTGGAACACAACCAAAACACTTTCAACACTCACTGAGCGAATGTGAAAAGCAAATCTAAATTTGGCTGGTCAAACAAGAAAACAAGATCCCACGGAAGGCTTGACACGCACACGACCACTAGATGCCCTAGGGCTTGAGTGCGAAATCAATAGAGAAAAGCAAACACCCGGAGGATGGGAGTTCAAAACCAGTCAAACAACGATCCAACACACTCCAGCAATTGTAAAAGTTAAGGCAAAATGCAAACCAAGCAACAAAAGTGAAAAGGAAGGCTTTGCAAAACTGAAAACAAGTAATGAAAGAACCCTTGCAGAACAAGACTTCGCAAGCAAGCGTGTCACAGCTCAGACAAAATAAAACAAGTCATAAACCAAGTGGAAAGAGCAGGGGACAGTCAAACCAATAGGTTCAGGAGGCAAATTTGGACAAAAATGAATTCTACAGGATCAGCGCGGGTGACCCTCAGCAACAAAGCGATGACAAGACAATGCGTGTAGCAACTTTGCGCTGTCAGCGCGGAAGGACACGGATTAAGGGTGCTGGCTTGAAAACAAGGTCAGCGCGACTATTAAACGTACAAGCGCAATGACAGGGAAAGCAAAGAAACAGATGTGCGATGTCAGCGCGACTGTTCTGATTTAAACCACGCTGAGGCTAAAAAACAGGTAAAATCAAACCAAAAGCTCCCAGACCAAGGTAAAAGTTTTTAAAACAATTAAAGCATTTCCTAGAATGAACCAGGAAATTGAAAAACAGAGAACTAATCCCCAATTTTTGACAAGAGAGTGACAATCAAACTCAAAACAAGGATGAACAACGAAAGACACAAGCAATGGTCCCCAGCGGAGTCGCCAAATTGTTGGAGAGGTAAATCCCCTCTACGAATAGAGGCGATCCCTACAAGCCCAGAACGGGTCTAGCAACAATCAATCAATGCTACTCTGCAAGTTCCTAGTTGCAATTACAAAGTGGGTAATGAACACCTACTTGGATTCCAGCGCTATGTTTGATGAAGAGATGCCACTCTCGCTCCTTCACTCCGGCCTGTCACAATCCTCCACTATCCTCATGGGTGGACACCTGCACAAGCAAAGAGAAGACAAACACAAGCGTAAAATCTAGTAAAAGCAACTATACATCAGTCAGAAAGGATGTAATTCACATTAACCATCATAAGACAAATGAGAATGGAACCATAATAGTAGTCAT
>APFE031208827.1:0-13114 GCA_000404065.3 Pinus taeda
AGACTGCACAGGAGGTCAAAGTAGACCTTGGGAGACTTAGATCAGGAAAAGGAGGTGGATTTTGTGCATTGTTGGGCAAACAGAGTGAAATAGGGGAAGCCCGAGCTCACAGACACATGGTGAACCAGAGAATTGCGGGCGGAAAAGGCAAAAGCACAAAACGTACAAAGGCGGGACCCGCACTCTAGAAACCAGTGGTATTGATCGAAGTGCCCTGAAATGGTAAGAGGTTTTGGATGAGAGTGGAGCAATTCCATACATCGATCGACACGTGGTAGTTGGAGATGAGAGAAAACCACCGTTGATTGCACGTTATCGGTCGAGCAGGTCAACCGCGTGGGATGTGCGTATGATGTTGGACATGAGGGACCTAGATCAGATAGTTAAGATTGCGCTCGA
The DNA here is from genome assembly GCA_000404065.3 of Pinus taeda. NCBI lineage: Eukaryota > Viridiplantae > Streptophyta > Pinopsida > Pinales > Pinaceae > Pinus > Pinus taeda. The sequence goes on from APFE031208827.1 coordinate 400, forward strand.
TGGAGGAAGCAGTATCAACGAAGGAATACGCTGTGATTTGTAAAGATTTGGAATCTATTTAACTGCCATGGTCGAGTAAAGACTTCATCCACAATGTAACTCAAGAAACAAACCGACGAAGTAGGCTGGTGCCATTTAGAGGAGGACATGTGGCCACTCCCTGAGCTTTCATGATGACGTCGAACAGGGAACTCCAAGCACAACTGCAGAAGGTGAATTGACAGAGGTGGAAGAAGAACTGAATAGGCATGGGAACGAATGGCTAAAAGCCATGAACAGAGACAAAATGCAAGTGATAGTCCAAGAGATGAAAAAAAAGATAGAGAGACAAGAATCCCAAGAGGAGGATGGAATACACATAGGAAAAAGACAATGAAGAAAAATCAGAGAGAGACAGAGGGCCGAGCTAACCAACGACAACATTGAGCACCAGAGCTTGAGAGATTCAAGCCTTCCCATAGAGGAATCTGTCCAAACTGAGCACCAAATTTGGCTCTTTCCACTATAGACCAGAAGGTGACTGAGCTAGTAGGAAGAAGAAGAGTCTATGTACTCTAGTGGCTTGGGGAATCCAAGCACCACCTTTCCAAGCAAATCTGCTTCAGGAGAACTCACATTGAGTCCCTGCATTGTAATTCTCTACTTAAAGACATAAGAAAACAAGACCACCACTGAAAGCTGGATCGAAGATGTAGCCTTGGAGGATAGGGTGAACTCCTTATCAAAAAATTCTTGCATCTTTGTTTTTGCTTATTGTATTTCTCTGTTCTCTTTCCACTTAAATGTTTGTGTTTTGGCAATCTGATCGATCCGTTGCTTAAATATTATAAAACACACACACTAGCACATGAGTCTGTAATAGCTTTGTTTAATAAATCCTCAACTAATGTCACTCATAGGGTGATTATCAGATCATCTGATGGGGAATCGGGGGCAGTGCCCCTGAAGCTAAAAATAGATGTAAACCTACCTTGTAAAATGTTGTAATTTCGTAGTCAATCTGAGTCATTCATTAGATGGATATTTTATGATAGAAGTTATGTTTAATTTAGGGTTTTTCTCCCTAGAAGGAAAAACCTCGCTATATATGAGGGAATTGTATTGCACCTATGCAAACCTGTATTTTGAGTGAGAAAGAGAGAGGAGATTATGTGATAAGAAGAGGGAATTACAACATAATTTCTGTAGGTTGTATCTCTTCAGTTTGTTGGATAATATAAAAGGAACGACTGGTTGTTTCTCCATGGGCGTAGCCCAAATTAGGTGAACCATGTATATCTATGTCTCTCTTGTTTTATGTGTTTATATTTTTGCAATATATGTTATGTGTTCCATTTCTCTATAATATATAATTTTCTAACAAATGCGTTGAAGTACTCCTTTTTCCTTCCCTTCATATGGCTAGGGTAAGGAAATCAATTCCACAGTTCATCAATTATCTATAAATTTGAGTAGGCCTACCTATCTCTAGTTGTTAAGGTTTCCAACTGCTGAATTTCATTATATATTTCTAGGGAAACAACTGAGTGAAAGGTTTTAGAATAATCTTAGGCATGTTTTTGGTCTTAGTTTTAGCCTTATGGGTTGTATCCTCCCCCCACACCTACTTCTCATGCATCGGTACTACATATAGTCAAATGTGCATATCCTTCTAGTATCAACACATAAATGGTTGAGAACAAAAATTTGAGTGTAGAGAGAAGGCAAAGTCATAGTTTTCGACAAGACTGGGATGATGAAACCTAAAAAGACACATACCCAACTCCAAAGTGGGAAAATCTAGTAATAGATATTTAAACAACACTAGTACATGCAAGGTTTGGAAAAAGTAAAATGAAATCTAGCACAATGCATGGATATATTCCCACTACACAAATGAGACAACATCCAAGTCCATATGAAAAAACAACACTGAAATAAAATAGTCGAAGCCAAGGAAAATACTAAAAAAAAAAATTTAAATATAAGAAGACTTAAGAATTACCCAAGACACAGTGACCTTTGTGCATCAAGAGAATACTCAAGAGGGTCCCTGCGTACCAATTACATTGAGAGAAACTAAAAGACAATGGTCTTCAACTAAGAGATCATATGAATAACCAACATACTTCCTTATCCCTGAGATGCATAGAACCAATGCCCAATTTTCCCGTAAACAACTCCCTTATAGCTTCACTCTCATATCCTTTCCCTCCATAGTCGCTCTTAGGGATGCCAAGCAATTATACTCCCATATTAATTTTTACTAATTGACTGTAGCTAACCTACATTTCTCCCAAAAGGAAGGCCAAACCTCATTTTTGGGGGCTTCAATCATTTTCCCTAGGATATTTCATCTAAGAGAGACCCTCCACCCCACTTTCCTCCTTCGAATGTTACTTATGATGGTTAATGAGATGCAATATACTCATATTGTTCTACATTCATAGGGGCACCCATGCCACCTCTTCCATTTAATGTAATCCCCTCTATAAGGTGGCAGACACAACCACAAAGTCCACTAATCTCCTCCATTTACACCCACATTAGGGAGCCCCCATGGGCTATACTTATTAACATATTGTTACGTATTAATATTAATATGTTCTATATGTTTAGATTAATAATATAATAATGTTGGGTTCTTCTTTTTTGAAGGAATAGAAGTTGTGGAGGAAATTTTGGACAATGTTGTCGAAATTAGACCACCAGAAATGAAAGTGGTAATGGAATACTTGCTTTGGGACTTGTGCGATGGAAACAAAGGCCACGAGTCAAAGAAGATGGAGCCTACTTTGATATATTAAAATAGAGAACCAAGGTAGCTAACCTATATATTGGAAATCCATGGATTAAGTGAGTGAGGGACCAAATAAGAGATCAAGCAAACGTAACTATGAAAGAGGATAGAAGGCAGTGAGAAACAAGTTAGACGATGCTACAAAGTTTAGATCCTATTTCAATCTTAGACAATGTTGTATAGTTTGGACTTTGCTGCAAAGTTTTGATTTTTTTGTAATATTTGGAATCTGAGCTATATGAGAGAAAGAGAGCTTACAGCAGATATGAACATTTAATGACTTGTTTTGATACTTATTTTGAATTTTAATATCTCTACACAAGTCTATAATGTTTCACAAGATGTAATGGAGAGATTTTGGTGTAATTAGGCTCTGATGTTTTAATAATAAAAGTAGAATGGGGTCTTTTCTAACTGTTTATATGTTTTGCACCCCCGTCTAAAATTCTCTACATATGGTTACTTTTTGTTAAAATGAATGTATAAATGGTTGTGAAAGTTTTCTATATAGCTAAATCCAAATCACCTACACCTTTTTGTGGTTTCGGCTCACCTTGGGTGAGACACACCTTTGATTCAACGGAGTGAAAATGTCAACAAAATTCGACACTACATGAAAACCTTTTTTGGCACCCTAGGTCGAACCCTAGGTCAAACTTCAATTAAACTTTTTTACCAACAAATGATTGTGTTTCTAGGACCTTGAGCTTCTTAAGGGGATTTATATCACATGACCAAGGTATATTCATCTGGATATCCAAAAATGGTGGCATGAGAGATTTGATTATTTTACTTTGCAGTAGGAAGAATTGAGACAATAGGATCTAAATTGGGTCAAAGGATAGGTTTTGTACACTGAACCTCCTTGTGACCAATACGAGATATTTTTGGGAAAGTTCCCCGAGGATTTAGAAAATTGATTGACTCGACTTCACCATAAATCAAGTGTTTCCGTACAACCAAGGTTGCGCAGAACTTGGACTACAACTGATCTAGTTGACTTCATCATTTGAATAAATATCTAACAAGAGTTGTTGAATTTTGGATTAACGTGAATATTGAAAGCTATATCATTGAATTTGGGATTGATAAGAAAAAATTGTTCTCTTGTGTAGAAGCCATATTCAAATTTGGGTTATGAGGATAGTTGCTAAAAGATATTCCTCCCTGTATTAAAATATTTTTGGTTGAAGACGACTTGTTGGTGTTTCCACAAGATCAAATGAAAGCTTAAAATTTTAGTACTAGGGGAATAGATTATAGGAGAGGAATGTCATGCAGATGCGGGAGAATGAGGAAATTATTATAATATATCAAGAATAGTTATGGAAGGTGAGATACTTCAAATCATTGCAATGGGAAAGAATAGTTGACGAGTGGCAAGAAAGGAAGTTATGGGAAGTTAGGGTTAGAAAAAGGGAGTTGCAATGCATAGGGGATGTTGTAAAATTTTCGGTGGTGCGGAATAAGGAAATGGAGACTCTGTAGTGGCAGAATGGAAGTGAGGGATAAGGTTTTCTTTTCTGGAAAAATAGGAGCTTCCAGTGGTTGTGAAGTGGAGTGTTTAGAAGTGGTTACTCGAGTATGTGAAAAATCAGAAGGATGTCAGACACATGAGCCAACATTTCTGCCGATTATGTTATCAGATGAACAAAAACCATTAGATGATGATCTAAATTTTGCAATAAGGTGGATTTTCTTTGAGGATGATTGAGTACTAGAATATAGAACCCTGTAACATGGTAGAACAACTCCTCCTCTCCCTAACCTTCCCATGGTGCCATATCAAAGTCCCGATCTTCTCTTTCTAAAGGTATACAATTTTATTAATGTTTAGTTATTCCATAAGGGTAAAGGTAGTTTTATTGGTGTTAGTCAACCAAGTTCAGCTTGTTGTTCTCAACTAGGTTCCCAAGGATTCATAATTTTTTCTTCAAAATAGTCAAATATGGCCAAAATCGTAGTTGACTCACTTACTAGATACCCAAAGTTCGTAGGAAGGGGGGTTGAAGATGTTGAAAAACACTGGTTTTTATGTGAAGTTGTTTGGAGAGCTTTTCAGACACCTTACGCTACTATGATTATTTAATTTCAAACTATGCTATGGGATAGAGCATTGAGATGGTTTATAAAATGGATCGATGCTAACCCCAATGCTAGTATAGATTTTGTTAAAAATGAATATATTCAAGAATTTAAGTTATGTCGCCAAATCAACAAGGATTGGTGAAATTATTAGATATTCACCAATGGGAGGGGAAATCTACTTAACAATGTAACAACATTTTAAAGGTGCTATCAACAAATTTTGTTATCCCATTGATTCACATCATCAAAGAGATTTATTCATTAAGGCCCTATTACCAATGACTCACATTCTATTGTCTTAGTAGAAGATTGATACACTTCATGATTCCTTGGAACAAGCGATGCAGATAGAGGCTATGGCCTGTTATCCAAAAAACTGTAGAATCTTTATTTATTCAACAGATCCTGCTATTATGGGCCTTCATAATAATATTGCTACCTTGATAGAAAAACTAAAATATCTTGCACCTTTATAGTCCGTGAGACCTCATATTTTGTGTACACACTGTCATGCTGAAGGACATCATGTTACAAAGTGCTAGCGAATGAGGGGGTTGGGACTATCTAGTGCTCCTATGGGACCTCCTCCATCAGAATCCCCTAGAATTATGAAAATCTTCTATGCTCTTCCTTTTTTAGGTCATATGCAATTCCAGCCATTTCCAAATCCTCAAGGTATGTCTTTGAATGATTATTATGATATATTTCAATGTTTTTGTCATTTACCTCATCTATGTCCTATTCTACAAAGTACTCCAATTTTCCTAATAACTTGTTCTATGAGTTTTTTGGATCACCTAATCATCATATGAATCAATGTTGGTCCTTAGATACTCTAGCTGACCACCTTGATCATTCAGCCTTTCATATTAATAAGACTCCTCGAAGATGAGCAGGGGGAGCTCCAAGAGGGGGAAGATCAGGCGAAAGAGGCTAACTAGGTGTTATGACTATGATAAGGAAGGACATGTTGTAAGAGAATTCACTATGCCACGAATACCTTGGTGTTCATACTATTGAGTGAATACCCATGCAACTGAAGATTGTCCTGAACTTATTGCTCGGTGGGAGGAATGAAACCAGGCTAAACAAGCTAATTCATTTTGTGAAGAACCTCACGATCCTAGTCCTACAATTCAACCCAATATCAATGTTGTCACAAGGGGAGGGAAGAAGAATGGCGCTGATATTGGGACTCTTGATCAGCCATCCATTATAGGACTTACATCTCCAATGAAGTCTTATCATCTAAATCAACACAAGGAGTACTATAGGGATGTAGTTGAACTTTTCCAATTATTGATTTCTTCATAAGGATATCACAATGAAAAACATGAGAAAGTAAAGGTACATCATCAGAAGCATTTTCTAGAACCTTTCCAACCAATAATGAATTGGCTTAAGTTATTTCTACAAATTATGAAAGATGGAAAACTCACAGGTCAGTTGTGGAAAAAGTTAAAAACTATTGTTAAGGATGATGTTTCTTCTGAAGAACCAATGTTTATAAATTTTACTGAGGAACATTCCAAGTGGGTACGATGGAACAAGAAGAGAACCGAAAGGGATTTCTTGGTAGAGGATCAGATTGAAGGGTTTAAAATTAAGGATTTCATGCTGGATTTGGGGTTGGATGTCAATATTCTGCGGAGGAAAACTTGGAAATCCCTCAGAAAACCCAAGTTATTATTTCCCTTTATTCAGTTGCAAATGGAAAATAAATATTGTATTCTTCTTGTTGGCAGATTAGAGGATGTTGAAGTTGATATTGTTGGTATTAAAACTTTTGTAGATTTTGAAGTTATTGATATAATTGGAGATAAATATTAATATCCAACTTCATTGGGCATTGACTGGGCTTTGAAGGGTTATGTAGTCATTGATATCAAGTGGGAAACCGTGAATTTTGAAGTAGATGGCATGAGGGTCATACAATCTCTTGCTCCTTATCAGGGCTCAAGATTTATTGAACCTATGGATGAGGTTTAGTCACCTGATTTATTGGATTAGCTATATCAACTGACTACTGGGAGGCACGAAGATTATATTAAACCAACAATAGATGGATCTATTATTTGGTGGAGTATTGAAAGTATTGAAGTTGGATTTAAGGCTATGATGGAATTTTGGAAAAAAGGAACTCATGAAATTCATTCTTGACATTGTGTTGTTGTTTGATGTGTCTGCTAGATTAGTACTGAGCTATGCGAGTATCCTATTTATAACAGTACTAATTATGTAAAGAAATTGACTCTTTCATAGAAAAAATTCAAAATATTCCTTTAATGACTTTTGTTTTGCAAGAAACTCACGCAAGTTGGTGGGAGGCCCATCCGGATCAACTTCAAGATTGGAGCACCATTAATGTTGTTCTTCTGTATCAGTTTATTCCTCCAAATGAGATTTGCAGTAGAATCCTTGCTTATGATGGTCGTACTTTCTCACAAGAGCATGTTGAGCATTGTTGTTCTATATGATGGGTTCATGCCCTAGAAACCTAAATGTGGACACATCTATTTATCCATTCATTGGGAAATATTCCACAAGATTGGTATTTGCAGGAGGAGTTAAGATGCCAAACAACAAATTGGGAGGTGTTGTCTACCCAATTCTCTAGAGACTTTTCCTTCTCTGATGTTGATAGTATGATAGTGCAAGACCTTAGAGATATCATAGGGGTATTTTTTCAGTTGGGGATGCTTTATCGAAATGCAACAGGTATGGAAACTTTGAGTACCAGTATGACTGAGGGTTTCATGAAGCTATGCTTTGTAGCAAAGATAGTAAAGATCCAAATGATGACCTCGATGAGTTGAGACATTTTTCTTCTAAAGTGTTTCCAGGGAATGGAAAATAAAATAGGATCCTATAAATGATGCTCCACATCTTGCAACCTCTTAAGTTGAAGATGATGAATATTGAGATAGAAGATAAACCAAAGCTTTCTTTTGTTGGGGACTATTGGGATGATCAAAGCACTCAGGAAATTTTTTATCTACTCAAAGAATATGAAGATTTATTTCCCTATTCTATTTCATAATTAAAGGGAATAGAGATGAAAATAACATTGAAGCCAGATACGAAGCCAGTTGAACATCGACCTTACAAATTGAATCTGCAAGTTAAGGAGAAAGTAATGAAGGAAATTGAAAAAATGCTAGTTGTTGGCCGTATATTATTGGTTGATGAAGTTGAATCGATAAGCCCCATTGTCATCCAAGATAAGAAAGATTCAGGAAAAATTCGAGTGTGTGTTCACTATCGTAGTCTCAATAATGAATGTGTGTATGACCCATTTCCAATTGCTTTTAGCAATGAAGTCTTCGATAATGTTGGGGGTAATGAAGCCCATTCTCTTACTGATGGTTTCTTGGGGTACCACCATGTTCACATTGCAAAAGAGGATAAGAAGACCACTTTAACTACTGAATGGGGATCCTATGCTTATAATTTTATGCCCTTTGTGTTGAAGAATTCCCGAGTTGTTTTCTAGTGCATTGTTATTGATTCTTTCCATGCATATTTGTATAATTTTATTGAAGTCTACATGGATGATTGGATTGTTTATAGTTTCCTCAAGCATCATCCTAGATTGATGACGGTCATGTTTGATAGGTGTAGACAACTTCAAATATCTTTGAACCTGGAAAAATGCAATTTTGTTGTGCTTTTTGGAACATTGTTGGGGAATATCATTTGCAATGAGGGAATTTGTGGGATATTCCCAAGGTCATGGTAATAATGAATATGAAACCACCCAATTACGTCTAAAATTTTCATTCCAGTTTGGGACATACTAATTATTATCAAAGGTTTATAAGAAATTATGCTTCAATTACAACTCCACTTGAGAAGCTTCTTAATAAATTTGAACGCTTCATGTGGTCTAGTGAATGTGATGTTGCGTTTGATACATTGAAGGATAATCTTACTAGTGCACCCATTCTTAGATACCCTGACTAGAACAAACAATTCCATGTCCATGTTGATGCACCTGGAAAATCATTGGGAGATATAATAACACAACCAGGTGAAAGAAACATGGATCATCCTGTCTATTTTACAAGTAGAGAACATTCCAATGCGGAGAAGAATTATACTACTAGAGAATGGGAATCTTTATCTATGGTATATTCTCTCCAAAATTTCTACATTATTTGCTGAGAGGTCCCTTCAATTTTGTCACAGACCACCCAATGCAGAAATATTTAGTTAATAAGCATGTGCTTGAAGGAATAATTTATCAATGGTTATTTTTATTACAGGAGTTTACTTTTAAAGTGATTGTCAAGTGGGGAAGATCCAATGTGGGGCCAGACCATTTGTCTAGGTTAGAGTTAGGAGAATCAGGGGGATCATATGATGATCAGCTGTCAAATGCTCATTTGTTTCATGTTGAAGTTGTCCCTAATTACTTAGAATATTTTCCCTTTTCTTGGTACAGGTCAATGTCCTCCTGATTATACTAGGGTGCAGAAGAAGAAATTGGTGGTTAGATCAATATGCTATCAACTTATTGCAGGAAAACTATATAAAATGGGTGCCGGTCAATTTTTATGCCATTGTATCCTTGATCATGAATGCAAAGGTGCATTATGGAAATGTCACAATGGGGTTGCAAGGGTTCATCTTGGAGGGAAAGCTACTACTTAGAAAATTCTGCAAGTTGGCCTTTGGTGGCCGACTCTCTTTAAGGATGCAAAAGAATACGAAAAGAGTTGCGATGTCTTTCAATAGGTTGGCAAAACATTACATTTCGATGAAATACCTTTATATCTTGTACAAAATTTTGTTGTTTTTAATAAATGGGCAGTTGATTTCATTGGGCCTATTCATCCTCTTGCTCGTCATTTGAATGCTCAAAATATAATTACCATGGTGGATTATTTGACTCGTTGGGTAGAATTTGTTGCAGTTAAAGATTGCACTAATGATATGGATGCTTTGTTTATCTTTTAAAAAAATATTACCATGTTTGGTTGTCCATGAGGTCTTAAAAGTGATTCAAAATCCTATTTCGTAAATGAAACTGTCCAGGCTCTACTACAAATTTTCATGACGAACACCATAAGGGAACTCCTTATCATCCAGAAGCCAATGGGACTATGAGATATTTTAATAAAATTTTAGAGAAAGGACTTATTAATTTTTTCTCTACAAACAAAGATGATTATGATGTATGATTTCTTGCTACTTTGTGGGCCTACTGAACTATAGTTAAGAGGTTTCAAAAGTACATTCCTTTTGAACTGGTTTATGGGAAAGAATTTTTTATTCCTCTCGAGTTTATTATTCCTAATATTTTCATTTCTCATGAAAATGGAATTTCTTAAGATGAGCCCATTCTTGAACGAGTGCATGAATTATCGTAGCTAGATGAGTCCTGATTTCTTGCTTATTTTCATCAAGTTATTGTGAATGAGTGCCATTTTCGCGGGTGTCACTCCCTCTAATCATCCAGTACTCTCGTTAGGCCTGGTTCAATATATATCATATTTCTTGTTATCTTCTAATGGTTTTGTAGTGAATGAGAATTTTCCAACTCTTTTGCAACCACCAATTTCCCTAGTTTCAACTCCAAAAGAAAGATTCGTAGGAAGAAAGGTTAGTATTCTTTGTCAGTGGCCCTTCTCTTCTTATAGGAAAGGTAGAGGTTTAGTCATTTATTTTAGAAAGAGGAAAACATACATCCTATATAAATGGCCCTACCTACTTATCTTATAGGGTTTAAACAATTCAAACTTAAATGATCTTAGTCTAAATTCAAAATTGAACAGAGAGATGTCACCACCTACCCAATGATGGGATTCATAGCATTGATAGAAGCATAGCATTAGCATAAGGTCTTCACCATTCCCTTACTCTCGGTCCTTTACATAGTTATACATATCCCTAGCCCCTTGTTTATTGAGATCCACATTATGCATACTTGAGTAATCCATAAATCCCCAAAGAGTCAGATGCTTGGGAGCTAGATCATGATGCTTATGATTGTCCGAGTCTTCAGAGAGTCGGATGCTCCAGATTGATGGAGAAATTACGACCCCGAGGTTACTGATTCCAGTGCCTTTAGGGGAGAAACACCTATACTATAGAGAGAGCCTATATAGAGGTAATTTATTTCAGTAAATTCTTGGATTTGAAGTAAAGGTTAAAGAACTTGAACCAGAACGAGGAATTTAAATTCAATTTTTTTTTAAATTAAAATATCTATCTATTTTGTCTTGGATTTATGGTATTGGACTCACTTAATGATCTATAACATGCTTTTTAACATTTAACATGAAACGAGTGACCTATTTTCTGTTTTTTCCCCAAAATCTTTGTCCATGTATATCTGATTCGTTATATGTCTATGATATAATATTCTTTGGCCTTAGTGGGCTTTCCATGAATCTTTATCCCTACTAAGTTTTCTATTTGTGTATTATGAATGAAAAGAAAAAGCTAGTATAGGTTTATACTACTATAATAATAAAAAACACTTAAGCTTATTAGGGGAATTGTTGTACATGTGTGCCATTAGACTGTGGCATTCTTTATCCACTTGGGCCAAGGCTCAATTGACTATAAACTTGTTGCATAATTTGTTTATTTCATCTACTATGGAGAAGATTTTAAACCCAATCATCACTTTCACATATCTAAAAAATGAAAATTAGTTTCAGTGGTGAATTGGTGTATTTATTTAATTTGACCTAGTATGGTGAATCATCATGACTCACATTTCAACAATCTTCTTAAGCAATATATTATGGAGGGTGTAGACTACACAGGAAGGTGGTAAGCTACATTACCCTGCATATACCAAAAAGAAAATCCTAGAAAGAACATTGTAAAAGGAATACAAAAGAATCAATGAAACCCCATATTAAAAGATAATATTGATAAGTATGTAAAAAAACAATATTAAAGAGTAATAATTATGTGAATTTATGTTTTACGAAATAGATTAGGTAAAATTATGCCAAAAGACATTTTTATCTTGGAATAGTGTTTCTATAATTCTAATTTAATTAGTACTCATTACTATGTAGATGGCCCAGATTTAACCTCCACATTTTTCTTTTTGTTCCTTTAATTAAATTGTTTAACTTAAAAAAATATCATATCAACAAGTGTCATATGCACTCACTTATGATTTTTTGGACATATGGTATTAATAAGGCATGGTTTTGTAACAAAATTATATTTACGTGTTAATAAATTTCCATGGTAAAGTGGGGGTAAATTTCAATTATTACGAACCTTATTCTATATTATAGAAAGAAAGGAAAAAATAAATGTAACTATGTTCTGAGAAATATGTGTGTATTTTTTTTTCATTAAAAAATTATTATCAATTAACGTATTTTTGCCAAATATTTTATTTATAAATTATATAAACTATTATTTTTCCCATATTGCTAACTAGAAAATATATTTAAATGTAGAAGTTTTAATTAAAATGAAATACTTACTTGAAAAACTTAACTTTTCAAAAATGACCATAAGCAACAAAAAAAAACACATTAACATTATTTATCCTCTAAAAATGTGAGGATATTTGAGTCAATTTATGTTTTAAAAACAGAATAATTATAGTTATCTCAATGGATATGTTTATTTTGGAATGGGGTTTTTAGAATTCTAATTTAATTATGAGTAATTATGAAGTGCATAACATTTTAAAATATTCATATTAGCCTACAGAAATGAAAGGTTGAGATTTTTCTATGTTCATTTAACTAAATCAATTAACTAAAAAACATCATATGAACAAATACCATATAAAGTGAGTTATGATTTTTGGGCATATAGCATTAAAAAGCCATGATATTGTAACAAAATATATATACATATTGAGAA
>APFE031208828.1:0-19204 GCA_000404065.3 Pinus taeda
GCTTGAGGTTTCTGTAACAGTTCTTCTTATTTGTACACCTGCCACTTTTCCCCTAAAATTTGAGTTTCTGGATTATTTTTGTGAACATACCTGGACGGAATCTTTTCTTCTACCGTTATCTCTTCTTCTAGTGCTTCATTGGTTTCTTCTTCAGAATCATTGTGATTTGATGTGGGAAAATAATCCCCATCTTCTTCATTGTCACAATCTTTGGTTTTTATCTGTTTTGGATTTTTGCATGCTTCATCAATTACAACATCAATACTTTCAACAATTTTCCCATGTCTTTTATTATAACATTTATATCCTTTACTTCAGGAAGTGTAACCAAGAAGAATACATTCATTTGCTCTGGGCTCAAACTTGCCAAGTTATTCATCAGTCCTTTTGATATAACATTTGCTTCCAAAAACTTTAAAGTATTTTACAATAGGAGTCTTACCATACCAAAAATCATGTGGAGTTTGAGTGTTGTTTACCCGAACATTTTCTTGGTTGAGAATAGTTACGACGCCGAATGCAACTTCACCCTAGAAGGTTGCAGGAGTTCCAGATTCATCTAATATAGCTCGAGCCATTTGTTGAACAATTCTATTCATTCTTTCTACCACTCCATTTTGTTGTGGATTCCTTGCGGTGGAGACTGCCTTTTTGTTCCATGTTGTTCACAAAAGTCAAAGAATTCATCCGAGGTAAATTCCCCTCCTTGATCAGATTTGAGGCATTTGATTTTGTGATCTGATTCATTTTCAACCAAGGCTTTTAAGGCTTTGAAATTTTCAAATGCTTCATCTTTATGCTTTAGAAGACCTATCCAACACATTCTGGAAAAATCATCTATGAACAAAATAAAGTATTCTTCTCCACGAGGTGACTTTTTCCTTGATGGTCCACATAAATCAGTATGAACAAATTCAAGAGGCTTACTAGCTGACCCTTCTTTTTCAGTGAAGTGAGATTTGGTTTTCTTACCGAATTGACATGGTTTACATATTGTATTTTTAGGAATGCTGATATCTGGAAGATCACGAACAACCTGGAATCTGCATGCTTTTCTTATTTGAGAAAAGCTTAGATGTCCCAATCTTCTATGCCATAGCTAGTTTTCATCATTTTTGCTTAGATAGCACTGTTGTTGTACTCCCTTGAGTATGTATAAGTTGTTTGGATTTCTTGTACCTTTGATCATGGTTTCTCTTGTATCAAGCTCACGAACAAAACATCTGTTTGATCGAAACACCACTTCATTTCCTTGATCACACATTTGACTGACACTCAACAGGTTATGCTTTAGACCGTCTACATACACAACATTCCTAGTTTTAACCTTTTCTTTCAAGAAAACATAGCCTTTACCTTTTATGATAGCAAGAGTGTCATTTCCAAATGAGTCATTCTTTTCCTTTTCTAAGGCATTATATGAGTGAAGTTTTTTTTTGTCACCTGCATGTGTTTTGAGCATCCACTGTTGATGTACCACTGATTTTCTTTGTCCTTCTTCATACAAGGCTATACCACATCTTTTTGTTTGAGGTTATTTCCTTCCCCATATCTTGGGATTTAATGGAGTTTTATCCTTTTGAGATGTTTGCCGAAATTTGTCGAAAATTGCTGCTGCATTCAGATTCTTCATGGCCAAAGTTGTTACAGATTGAGCATTCTATATCATTTTCAAGAAGAGAAAAGTTATTATAGGAAATTTTCTTGATCCTTGTCACATTCCTTTGATTTCGTACTTCTCTAGTCATGATGGTTTTTTAAGCAACACATTGAGTAGCTTTGTGTCCAAAATTATGACATGAGAAACATTGATCATTAAAGAATTTTGTTGCGATTATCGAATCTATTGACTTGGTGATTGTAGTTTCTATTGATACTCATCTTTGAAGCAAATTGAGTATGATTTACCTGAGGTTGGTTGTGGTTTCTATTCATCCTTGAAGCAAATTGAGCCTGATTTACCTGGTGATCTGCTTTATGCCTTTGTTGATGATTGTCATACTGTTCACTGTTCTTTGCTGCATAAGGATAGCTTTTACTGGAGGTTGACGACTTCTGTGATTGAGATACTTCTTCAGTATATCCAAGACATGTATTTATCAGAGGAGAACGCTGCACTTTGATAATTTCATTTAAGGTTTCTGACCCTTTAACAAATCTAAGATTTAGAGAATTTATTTTCTCAAGATCCTTTCTTAGACCTAAAATTTCACATTCTAGTTTTTCATTGTGTTTTTTCTTTTTCAGCAAGTTGGTATGTCAAGGTATCTATAATCATATTCTTTTCTTCTAAACAGATTTTGAGTTTATAGATTTCTTCATGAAGGTCATCTTCTTCTAAAGCATCCCAAAAATTATCATCGTCATAAGCCATTAGAAGTCTATAGTCATTACTATTTCCATCTTCATCACTATTTGATAAACCATCGCTATCTTCATGAGTATAGTAACTCTTTTTACTTACACTTTGTTTTCTATTCCATTTTGCAGATTCCTTCCCTTTATCATATTTATCTTTATGAGGACATTTGGCAGCATAATGATCGACTCTACCATTGGCAAAACATTTGAAGGGTAGTTTACCTCTAAATCTTCCAGAACCCCGTTGAAGATTCTTGACAAAGTTTACTTCATCTTCTTCTTTTGAAATATGTCCTGATTGATTGATTTCTTCCTTTCCTTTTGCTAAAGCTTTAAATGTAGCTTCTCTCATAGCTGATGGGCCTCCTTTTCTCATCTCAAAAGCAGTTAAGATTCTGTGTAGTTGTGTCATAGTGATAGTCTATAGATCATGTTTTTCTTCTATGGCAGATACTTTTGATTCAAATTTAGTAGACAAGTATCTTAAAAATTTCTCAACTAAGGTAACTTCCTTTATCTCTTCACCCAGATCCTTCATACAATTAACAACCTCATCTATATGTAACAAGTAACTAGTTATACTTTCATCATTGTGCATCTTAAGAGTTTCATATTGAATTATGAGAGTTTGCAGTTTAGCACGTTTTACCTGAGGGTCTCCTTCATAGCTTAGAACAATTTTGTCCCATATTTATTTGGTTGATTTGAGCTGCATAACTTTGACAAACTCTGATTGTGACAGACTTCCCAATAATGTATTAACAACCCTGGCATTGGTTTCACATTGCTTTTTACTTTCCATATTTGTAGGAATTGCTGATGGAAATGTATATCCTCCTTCCACGATTTCCCAGACATCCATTCCAAGTGATTGTAGATAGGTTGTGGTTCTTATCTTCCAATAAACAAAGTTGCTCCCATCAAATATTGGCAGTCTGATGGAGCCCACTCTTTCTTGATTACTCATGGTGACGGATCTCCCTTCAAGTGATCAAGCTTCTTCTGAAGGACCTACTCTGATACCAATTGTTGGAAATAATACTGAGAAGGGGGGTGAATCAGTATTACCAGATAAATAATTTAATTTCCCAAATAGATTTGTATACGCTACTTCAGCTAAGTGAACTAGCATGTATATGCGACTATACTTAAAGAAACCAATGTATATGCAAAGAACTTTTGATTTACCCAATTTATCATGCATTGAACTTTAACCAGTATATCAGAGATTTATTAGATAGTGCAGTAAAAGAAGAATAAAGCATCACACATAAGCAACATGCATGAACACCAAGATATAAGGTGGAAACTCAATGTGGGTGAAAACCACCTATTGTTGTCATCTTTGTCTTCTTTTAATAATAAGAAAATATGTCTACAATCTTGTATTGGTGCAGGATTATACCAATATGCAAGCTCCTACCTGCAGAAGGTTACAAACTTCTCTCATTCTCTAGCCTTTATTAGAAGGGAGCTACAACCCCCTAACTCTTGTACTAGCCGATATGTTTACTAGTACGTAGGCAGCAACCTACATAAGGCTACCACCTTATTTCTTCCTCCAAGGACCACGTTTCATAAATTTCCAGACTGGATCCATTAACTACATCATAACTGCAATTCAATCATCAAATATATCTGCATCAACCAATCACTAAGACCCGATCATCACTTTCTGGATCAACCACAACCGAATCAATCAATCACTTTGACACCCCATCGTTAAACCATAATCAATCTGATCATTCAGAATACTGTCACCAAAATATAGTAACCAAAACCCAAACCAGAACCCAAAACTCTGCAACAACAAACAAAAACAACTGAAACATACTTTATAATGTATACGCTACTTCTATGTGTCGATCCTGCATGTATACACGCTTTTCTCAAAGCCAACTAGCGTATACATCTACAAATATTATTTCATAATTCTGCAGCTATTCCAAACTTCAGTTATATCTAGATCATAACATTTACATAATAACACATGCATTAGTATTCAGATCTAGACTGTACATGACCAAATCACATAATAATAATTCATTTCCAGCCTTAAGATCCCGATCCATCATTAGATCTTATCCTTCATCAACCGCTAAGGTTCATCCTTGGTTCAGATCAAGCACAACACCATAAGCCAATAACCTGCATAGTAGATCTCACACTTCATCAGATATTCGATACTTTCACACTTGGCCTAATGATCTTCTCCTCCTTTTATAGTTTTAGGCCTTTCTCAACACCATGGACCAAAACCACTTAGGACCAATACCTTTGACCAAATACCTAGGGTCAATACCTCAGACCAAATACCTTGGACCAATACCATGGACCAAATACCTCGGACTAAAAACTTAGTTTTCCAAGGTATACACACTTTTCCTTATGTGAAAATACGTGTGTATGTATATGCTACTTGTGGTTAGTGAACCTGAGTGTATACGCAGCTTAGTCAAGGTGAACCTATGTATACCTCTCTTTCTTCATTCTATGTAGTCTGATCTGTAATTCTTTGTTGTTAATCTATTGTACTATGATCTTTCATCTGAGTGAGTTGCCATCAAGGGCAACATCTATATCATAATGCCAACAATAACATTTTACTTACCAAGCTTATCAACAATGGTTAGATCAAATTGTTGTAATAAAATTAACCATGTTATAATTCGATCATTCACATCTGGTTTGTTCATTAAATATTTGATTGTAGCATGGTCTATATACACAAATGTTTGATAGCCTATTGTTGGGCATGGAATCCCCTAGTGACATGTTTTGGGGCTCAAAGCCCATGTTTTTATTGAATAATGTTGTAAAGCCCCGAAATTGGCGCAGAAGTATGTTAGAGTCATAGGGTTGTCTGCCCTAGTTTGTAATGTAATGCTGGCCTACCCATGGTTCGTAGACCATGGGATTGTATAAATAAAGTGAGGCTCCAAGTGTAAAAGTGAATTTAGAGCAAACTAGGAGATAGAGAAGTAGAAGCACAGAGAAAGTGTATAAGTGTATCTTGGGTCATAGAGTAGGAAAAGGCTCTGAAGTTGAGTGTGGAGAGGCCTAGTTGTCTGCAGCTGAGTGCGCAGACCCCTACAACTGAGTGCGTAGGGTGGAGTCGAGTCTGTAACCGAAGAAGAAAATAATAAAGAGAAGTTTTATACAAATTCTGTGTATCTGTTCTTGAGTTATTACATGTTTGATATCAAATGCAAATATATTGTTTATTTACTACGCGCACTTGTATGAATGATTTATATTGCTAAGTATAATTTACACATGCAAATATGCTAAGTTAATCAACTAACAGTGGAATACTAGTAAGGACTTAAGTAATAACAGTGTTTGGCCCTTGAGTAGGGTTGTGGGAAGGCAGCATCGCAGGCTACAAGGTACAGGTAAGTGCGTGTAGAGACGTGCGCACAGGGCCAAACCCCAACCACTGGAACTCATCAGACATCTCCAGGGTACAAAAACCTAGTTCTAGCACCCTCCCATACTACCTCGGGTGAGACCGCAGTCTGCGCTCCGCGGACTGTTGCCGAAAGGGCCAATAGTACTGGGATTTGTTTGGCTAAATCACCTCTGAACCTGGGTCAGGCCCCAACAAGCCAGCAAATGGTTCCTTTGCTGGGACTGGGATCTGCATAAGGGATGTTTAATGTCATGTCATTGGAATCTAACAAAGAAAGAAATTGAAGGGTGGTTGGACAGAAAAATTCACGAGTTTGCAGCGCAGGAAAATAGGAATCTGCGAGTGTTGAAGGGACAGTGGCTAGAGCACTACTTATATACAGAAATCCATGATATTTTCTTTGCATCCTTCTCCCCTGAGTTGTATGAGCGGATTGTGAAGTTAGCAGACAGTCAGGGAAGGTGTAGGCTTGACAAACTGATTGTGTGCACTCCAAAATTGGTGCACCGACTAGAAGGGTTTATCACCGAATTTGTGGTAGACATGTCAGTCAACTACAGCGAGGTGGAGCGACGCTTCCTCAAAGGACCATGAGGTAAGTACATTAAATCTTTGAACACTTGGATTAAAATGCTACTATGTGAAAAGAAGGTTATGCAAATAAATTGATGTTTGGGGCTACACGAAGTGGGAGGATCTATAGAAACAAAGGTAGTGTAGAGATAGAGAATAGCCAATTGATTTCACCTCAGTGAGAAAGCGAGGAAGAGCTCACAAAATTTTCATCAAGAAGTGTGATCATTCTGATAAGGCAGCGAATTTCATGCATACCACCTCCACCTACACCACCACCAGTCTCACCATCGGGCATTATGCCTACAATTGTACAAATTTGACAAGAGCATCATTTTTATATTGTACCCAGATTGATCATGAGATGGAGGACTACCCTACAGTAATAGAAAGGTCGTGTGATAAAGGAATAGTCCAGCCTCCCCTGACTCAGAATCTGCAAATGATGAGGTCTGAGCCATGTGAAGAGGACTTGAATGTAAACATCATGCTCCGAAGTGGTATTACGACAGGAGATGACAAGGGCAAGCAACCCAAAGAGAGTGCTTGGGTTCGCAAGGCTCCTACAAAGGAACCAGAGTTCGATTTGGAGCACGCAAAGGAGACATTCATGGAAACTAAGAAGAACTTCACTGAGGCCTCCACTTCAGGTAGTAAAGACAAACTAGAACTAGAGATGGACATATCAATGCTTACTACCTTTCTTGAGACATGCATGAAGATGCTGCACAACAGCAAGGCCGTGAAGAGACTGCAGGAACTCATCACTAGGTGCGTTGGGACAGGGGAACCGCGCGTAGTCTAAAAGCTCGGGAAGAACACAATGCGAATAGGAAGGGAGATGAGATTGACTATGCAAATTGAAAAATATGAAATGGATCAAGTGATTCTGGATTTAGGATCAGATGCGAATGTACTGCCAAAGCACACATGGGAGCGCATGGGCAGGCCCACATTGCAATGGTCCCCTATTCAATTGTGAATGATGAACCAGCAGAAGATCCTACCGATGGGAATATTGCAGGGAATAATGGTAGATATCGAAGGTGTGAGCGTGCTTGAAGATTTTGAAGTGATAGAGATTGTCAATGATAGCAATCCCTATCTCGCACTATTGGGAATAGATTGGGCCACTAATATGAACAGAGTGAAAAATCTGAAGAAGCACAAAATTATTTTTTGAGAAAAATTCAATGCATGTAGTGGTACCTTTAGACCCTGCAGAAGGATCGTGCTACACAGAGCTAGTGGGTGATAATGAGAGCGACAACGATCTAGACTGTATCTACAAAATAATTACCCAGGAAGAGGATTGGGTGAATCCAACTGCGGATGGAAAGATTTCGTGGGAGCGCGAGAGCTCCTGCACATCATATTCAGATGAGGAAATAGAATGATGGTAGAGCCAGTTACACGAGGTAACCACGCTAATTGCAACATGATGGTAAGATCACTGTGTTGCGTGACAATAGAGACAAGGGTTCTACCTATGTATGATGGGTTGACAGTGGTGGATGAATTCCTCAACAAATTTGAAAGAGTGGTGCTAGAACAGCAGCATTTTGACGCTCTGAAATGGGCAGTGCGCTATGCCTACAAAATGGTGGGATACGCATCAAAGAAGTTTTGAGAACTAGCGCGACTGCAGAAGAATGATGGTTATATGGTTTGGAAAGCCTCAGTTGTGGATGGAAGTCAGGTATGATGGATGAAACATCCTACATGCCCACCTCTCCAGATGGGAACAGGCGCATGGTACGCAACCTGCACAAACACACACCATCCTCACGATAGGAAACAGGAATAACAAGTAGGATCAGAAATAACAAGTAGGACCATGTGCAAAACCCTGACTACGTGAGCACTTCCGAAGCTGAAGTATGAAGAAGGGGCTATAATGCCTATAGAGCATGCAAAGCCTAGTCTGCGCATAGAAGCACCCGTAGATAAGACAGTCCGCGAAGCCTAGAAGGAAGGAATCACACAGCCACGAGAAATAGAACACATAAGGCTTGAGGAAGAAATCCGACAGGGAAACCTTAGACTTTGCGAACTTGAAAAAGACCAGGTACGGCTAAGGGAGAAAAGCGCTTTGATGGACGCGAAGGTCAAGAAGCTGGAAGATGAAATAAAGGAAGCATTTCTCATTGAAAAATTGAGGATGGTAAGGCAAGGTGCGTACAATCATACTGACAAGTGGGAGAACTATCATCGTGAACTTGTTAGTCTGTTGCCTTGGCTTAGCCGCATATTTCCAAATGTCGTGACCAAGGTAGCTCATTGCAAATATTAGAGTGCGCAATGTCGACCACAACAATGGAAGGAGGGGATTCCCCGCTAACCATGGTGGAGGATGGGATGGAGCCCCATATGGGCGTTGTAACCACCTGACTAGCCGCAGGAAGAATAGTCTTAGCACTCTATGAAGTTGAAAGGGAGCGCAGGGCTATAAACTATTCCACCTGATAGCTACACAGTATTAGGGATGTGCGCAGAAGCAGAGCATCACAGGGTCCGCGACCGCGAACAGAGGGTTGCACTACCAGGTGGGTTGGCCGAAAAGTGACTGTTGAAGTCACTATTCATGATGGGATGCTCGACTTGAGGTCAAATGGAGCAGGCGGCGGGCATTTAAGACACGATTTATGGGCAAGATTTGGGAAAATCTGCTACCAAGAAAGCATTAATGGCCCAAAAGTGGGGGGAACAGTCGAATTTGAATTCAAAAGGCCCTATAAAACACAAAGGGCTATCCATCGAACAACACTTGGTCATTTGAGAATTGAGTGCTTGAGCAGAGCACTAAGAATTGAGATTCAAGTGATTATTGAGCCCCTAAGTTTGTGAGTGACAGAATACAGCCTCGATATGATGACAACTACTAAGGATGGTTTGGGAATTGAAGAGGTAATAGCTGGCGAGGCTACGTAGACCCCAATGGTGGAGGATATTCCAGAAGGCGCCGAGGTTGTGGTAGAAATCCCCAAATCGCCGTAAACACCGAGGCCTAAGAAAGATAAACAAGCAATGGCCCCCATATGCATGTCCTTGAGGAACCCACTACACAACAAGCTATCAATGACAGAAAATGGAAAGTTGTCACGTCGACACAAATGAGGAAGAATAAGATTTGTAGGGCCTTATCATCACAGTAGAAGAAGACGAAGATATGGTCGAGGATATTCAACCTACACACTCTGAAACAAAACTGCCCGCATATGTCCCTCCATGGAAAGGAAAGACCAAAGTGCCGAAGGACCTAGATGAAACTAAGATTTCACTCCAGACCCCGCTTCTACCAGATGGCATAGTGTTTGAAGGCATGCACTTGAGCTACGTGCCAACCATGAAGTTTGAAGAATGGAACCTCGTTGACCGCCAGAAGTTCCCCCACCTAAAGACTAGGAACCTAATGAAGCAGAACACTGAGGGGGTGGTGACAACGTTATAGCCATGGAAGAGGTTGCATGGAGTGGAAAAGGTCGGGTTACTGCACTTAGGATGGGTACCACATTTCCACCGTGCACCCATCACCATTTTCATCATCAGGCAGCTACTCTACCTGGTGCATGATGGGTATCTCTGGCTGGAGGAGCCTATCCCCATCATGGCAAACCTAATTCACCACATTTCTCGACTCCCCTATAAAGGAAAGGACCCCGCAACCATAGCTGAAGAAAAGGGAAATGATTTGGCCCTTGCAGAAGCCATGAAGACAAAATACAAGCTGGAGAAGAAGAAGAGGGGCTACGCCATCTCTAGCATCAAGGACAAAGGGATTTGCATAAAAACCCAAATCCTGGCTAGCAAGGTTATGAGGAAGTGTTGCACCAATGTGGTCCTGGCACCGGTGGTCGCACTAGTCGAGCAGTGCATGGAGGGGGTCCACTTTAACTGGTCCAAATTCCTCTTCAAGGAATTTTTTAAGAACTGTCGCAAAGCCCAAGAGCAAGGTAAAACCTTCACTACGTGTGGTTGTTGTTATCTATAATGCTCGTAGTGGGGGAATTGTCGGAGGATAGCCAATTCCCCATCATTGACAGAGAATTACCATAGGCCACGAAGTACGCTTCGCTCTTGGCCACAAAGGATGCGAAGAGGATACACAACACCAAAATCTTCTAGGTACTCATGGAGATGAACATCCGAATGTGGATCAATCGGCGACAACGCTGTCACCTACGGTGTACAATAGTCTGCAAAGTTTTGCATAATTCAAAGCCGACATCCATAATGTATATATCAGGGCGCACAAGGATACAACTAAGCATTGGATGAAGCTCCCCTTTATAACCACTTACGAAGCCATCTTCATTGTCTTGGATACATGGCCTCCAAAATGGTGTGCCCTAGACTTGGTAGAACTTGAGAAGGTGACAGCACAGAAGAAGAAGGACGATGCCAAGCTGTGCGTCACACAATTGGCCGAGAAAAGGTGGCAGGAAACAGCAGCAGCTATGGAAAGGGCAGCATGGGAAGCGACATGGAAAGATGCAGAGCAGAAAAAGGCTACAAAAGCAGCAGTAGCAGCACAGGCAACAGAAGAAGCAACAACGAAGGTGGATGAGGACCAAGCAACATCCTCATAGGGGCAGGAGGTAGAGGAAGCAGAAACATGAAATGGGAGTGCAGACCCATGGACTGCTTCCACACAACTGAAGCACGCACACATGGAAGAGAGAACAAGACCGACGAAGAAGGTCAAGGCCTAGAAGTTCACCATTGGCCCGATCACCTTAATCGAAGGTGATCTCCATGACATCGGTGAGACGGTTCACGTTGTCACAAATGAGGCCCTTTAGGACTTTATGCAGGAGCACCAAATTGTGTTTGGGGCCCTCAAGGCACAGCTACAAGAGTCACAGGTGTGGCCCCCTCAGGTGGTTTCCCTTTCAACCCACCTCGCAGTAGGATCCTCAGTAGGAGAGCAGATGCTACATGCACGGATGGAAGACACCATAGTGTTACCGGAAGGAGCCCTTCTGCGAGAGACAATGTATCTACTACAGGATGCGATAACGGTAGAGCTACGTGCTAGGGTGAGCCGCGCGATCCAAGTTTTCAACGAACAAAATATCAACATGGAACAAATTAGTCTGCAGCGTGACAAATTGGTGTCGCAAAATCAACAGTTGGCACAGGTGGTAGATGATGCTTGTTGAAGCATCCCGGAGCTGGCCATCCCAGCAGATCTACCAGTAGAGGTATAGATTCACAAGTTGGCAACCAGAGTCTACGAGGCTAGACAACAAACGACCAAGGTTCAACTCGAGTTGAATCTTCAAATCGTTGAGCTGCAGTTAAAGGCACAACTATCCACTCCCCTGGAGGTCTGCGAATAGCGTGCTAGCACTATTGCAACGGAATTGGAAGCAATTGGAGGTGTAGTGCAAGACTGTACCACTTTGTTGGAGCAAGCACTTGAGGTCCTCACAACTCTGTAGGAGGACCCCAACATCCAGTGCCTGGAGATAGAGGCGCGAGAACTGCAGCAGCACTATGACAATGTCAGAGGAACTGTGTAGACAATAGTCTTCACTCAGGGGCTTTCAAGGATGCAGCAAGCCAAGGCACTGAAGGAACCGGTGGATATAGCGCAGCGTAAGGAGGTAGTTCTCAAAGCACACATCTAGTCGTGGATTGACGAGGCTTTCACTATCACAAAAAACATTGAAGGAAAGCTGGCACACATATAGGGGATGCACATGTTAATGCAGAGAAGCACCCCAGACACAGAGGTCTCAGAACAGAGGATGCAACAGATTCAGCAAGCAGCGGCTCAGTACGCTGCTGACATCAGCACAGTTCAAGGACAGTTGGAGGAATTTTGTGCCAATATCGTTGCACCGACAGAGTGACTTGAGGACAAGTCACGATGTTTGTGTTAGGGCCTTGTTGGGCGTGGAATCCCCTTGAGGCATGTTTTGTGGCTCAAAGCCCATGTTTTGACCGAATAATTTTGTAAAGCCCTGTGAATTGAGGGCGCGGAAGTATGTAAGACTCATAGGGTTGTCTGCCCTAGTTTGTAATGTAATGTCAGCCTTATAAATAGAGTGAGGCTCTAAGTGTAAAATTGAAGTTAGAGAGAAGTAGGAGATAGAGAAGTAGAAGCACAGAGCAAGTGTCTAAGTGTATCTTGGGTCATAGAGTAGGAGAAGGCTCTACAGCTGAGTGTGAAAAGGCTAGTTGTCTGTAGTTGAGTGCACGGACCCCTGCAGCTAAGTGTGCAGGGCGGAGTCAAGTCTGTAACCAAAGAAGAGAATAATAAAGAGAAGTTTTATACAAATTCTATTTATTTGTTCTTGATTTATTGCATGTTTGATATCAATTGCAAATATACTATTTATTTATTGCACGCACTTGCATGAATGATTTATATTGCTAAGTATACTTTACACATGCAAACAAGCTAAGTTAATCAACTAACGGTGGAATACTAGTAAGGACTTGAGTAATAACAGTGTTCGTCCCTTAAGTAGGGTTGCACGAAGGCAGCATCGCAAGCTGTGAGGTATGAGTAAGTGTGCGTAGTGACGTGCACGCAAGGCCAAATTGCGAACCACTTGAACTCATCAGACATCTCCAAGGTGCGGAAACCTAGTTCTAGCATCCTCCTATACTACTTCGAGTGAGACCTCAGTCCACACTCCGCAGACTGTTGCCGAAAAGACCAGTAGTACCAGGATTTGTTTGGCTAAATCACCTCTGAACCTGGGTCAAGCCCCAACAAGCCTACACCTGTAATATAATGTTTGAATTTGTTCAATGAATGCACAATAGCCAGGAGTTCCTTTTCGGTCATTGTTAAATTTAGTTCAGCCTTTGACAAATTCTTATTAATAAAATAGATAACATAAGGCAATTTTTAATCTATTGACCTAGGGATGCTCCTATGGCTTGTGTGAGGCATCATCATGAATATGAAAGGGGAGGGCCCAATTTTGCCCTCAGAGAATTAGTGCAGTGGTTAACTTATGCTTTAGGATGTCTAAGGCCCCTTGACAGCTTTTTGACCATATAAACTCAGAGTCCTTGGCCAACAAACCAAATAAAGGAGAGGTAAACTTGTTGAAGTCCTTTATGAACCTTCGGTAGTATCCAAATAAGCCTAGGAAACTTCTAACATCTCTATGATTTTGAGGAGGTTGGACCCTTTGGATGATATTTATTTTGTTTGGTTCCACCTACAATCCTTGCTGAGATATTGAATGGCCTAGCACGGTCCCTGTATTCATCAAGAATTCACCTTTTTCGGGACTGAGAGACAGGTTCATTTCAATGCATTTGTGTAGTACTTTGCCTAGGTTAGACAGAGCTTCTTGAAAATCACAGCCATCAGGTGTAAAATCATCCATATAAATCTCCACGCATCATGGACTCATTTGGCGAAAATACTCAAGACTGCTCTCTTGAAAGTGGTAGGAGCATTGCATAGGCCAAAAAGAAGCACCCTATAGGCAAAAGTACCCCAAGGAAAAGTGAATGTGCTTTTAACCTAGTCTTCCGGGCTGATCTGGATTTGGTTGTACCCATTGAATCCATTTAGGAAGGAGAAAAACCTTTTCCCTACCAGGCCATCTAGCACTTGGTCAATGAAGGGTAGAGGGAAATGGTCATTCTTTGTGGCTTTGTTCAATTCCTGGTAATTGACACAAATTCTCCACTTACTATTTTTATTTGGAACTAACACCAAAGGAGAGACCCACTCATTGTTAGAGATAGGGTAAATGAATCCTGCATCTAGCAGTTTTTGCAATTCTTCTTTGACTATATCTTTAAGAGCTGGATTCATCCTCCTTTGGGGTTGCCAGACTGGCTTGCAACCTTCTTTGATGTATATGTCGCAAGTACACACTGAGGGGTGTACTCCCTTCATTTATTTGTAACTCCAAGCGAAGTCTTCTAGATTTTCCTTTAGCATGTTGCATAACTTCTCTTCTTGGAGAGTAGAAAGAAACGGATTGATTTTCAAGGTTCTCTCAGGGCTGAATTCTATGGTTTTGATGTGGATTGGGTTGGAATCGGCCAAGAATAAGTCAATTAGATGATTTTTCTGGGTTTCCTTTACTGCTTCTTCTAAGGGCAATGAACTGGGAGTTGGACTTTGGAGTAGGTGTTCAATCAAGTCATCCTCATCTTGATGTCCTCCTCCCATGGTTGTTTCTAAAGTATAAAGTTGTGTGGAATAAACTTCATCTTCTTCCTCCTCCTCCAACCATAAAGGTAATTCATTCTCTAGAGAAGGTTGAGCAGGAGGGTATAAGACTAACTGCTTGGAGATATGCCCATTCTCGATGGTCATATTCCCATATTTGTAGCTAATGTAAGCATCATCAGTGGCCAACCATGGTCCCCCAAGGATGAGAGGGCAACCAGTAAGCTTAAGGCTAGAGAACTAGGAAATCTACAGGGTACTCCCAAGAGTCAATGGAGACCATCACATCCTCCACAATCCCCTCAGGGTTACTGTGGAACGGTCTGCAAGTTGTAGAATTGTTGTGGCCTTCCTCAATGAACCTTGGAGGTTGAGCTTGAGCATGGTGTCATTGGTCATCACATTAATGGCAGCCCCAAGATCGATCAGTGTGTGGGACAATGCTGCCATTGATGTGCACATCTACTATAGGGCTTCCAGGGTCCAAATATTTTTGATAGATTACCTACCCCAGCATTAAGTTGGATAGTTTCCCAATGACATTAATGGTAGGGTCATCCCTTATTCACCTCCCTGGATTCTTGAAACACTTCTCCTTAATCAACTTATTGTAAATAGGAACATATTTTATTGCTTGGAGAAGTGGAATATTTACACATAGATTTTTCAATTCTTCTAGAAGTTCAGTCTCTTCTAGGGTAGGTTGGAGTGGTTGGGCTAATCTCTCAGGAAAGGGTGGATTTACTTTAAGATTACTTTCCTCTCTTTCTTCCTCAACCTCCCTAGGTGGAGGTGGAGGTTGGTTATTAGGGAGAACTCTCCAAGATCTCAGGTTAATCTCTGGATTTCCACAACATAATCTAGATATAATGTCTCTCCATTGTATACTTGTTGAGCCTGCCTGTTGTTCAAGTTCGGATTTGGCTGGGTGGGAATCCAGGGTTTCTTAGTGGAGCAGAGTGTAGCAATTGTGGTTGGGCAGGTGGTGGAGGCAATAGAGCTGGAGCATTGTTGTAATAGGGCCTACACCACTAGGGTGGTGCATTCGACTAAGGTTGTGGCAGAGCATAAGGTTGAAATGACTGATTAGCTAGCTGGGAGTGATACTAAGATGTAAAGGACCAAGGAGGGGGTGTAGACCAGGAAGGATGAGCAGGGGATCCCCAAGAAGGTATGGTTGTGGTTTGATTGGGGTTGTAATATGCATGGGATGACCCTTGCATGCCCTGCTGGTATGGTCTAGGCCCATGAGGTCTCCTTTGGTTAATGTAGCAGAGCTGCTCAGTGAACCCTTTATCTCCTTGATATAAAACTTTGAGGCCAGGCAAAGAAGGGAACTTGTTTGTGGAGTTGTTTTCTTCATAGACTAAGCAAATTTCAATAAATTTCAATGGACATCCATTCCTAGGATGCCTCCTGGTGCATCGAGGAAAAAAATAGCCAAGGCTCTCTCTGCTTCCTCCTGCTTTCTCTTAATGTGTATGGTGTCCATTTGCAAGGCAAGGGTTTGCAGCCTCTCACTTTTGAAATTTTCCAACATGTTTCCAATTTCACCCTTGATGGATGAGTTGGAAGACAAAGTACTAACCATAGGTTAACTACCCCTACCCTTTTTCCTAGCTGCCCTAAAATGGTTTCTAAAAACAGTCTTGATATCCTCATAGGGTAATCGATAGATATCTCCTCCTGCTAACAAATGTAAGGTATCCAGAAGATCTTCCATTACTCCCATAAGCAGGACCATCTCTTGTGACTCAGGGTCAAGTGTGCACTGGCCCTTTTGTAACTAAGCTGGAATCTTTTTTCGTAATCCTCTAGGGATTCATCCTTGTCTATGGTCATCTTGAAAATTTCTTCTTTAGTATCCTTTGACCAAAAGTAGTCTCGATATTTGTTGTTAAATTCTTGCTGCATCTAAGCCCCAAGTTGTGATGCCATCTCCAGTTAAACCCATGAACCAATGCAATGCTGCATCCTTGAGGGAAGATGGAAATAGTTTTAACTTTTGCTCATCATATATATAGTCATAAGTTCGGCATATAACTGCAAACTCAAATAGGAAAGTGTCAAGGTCCTCTGTGGTCAGGCCATGGAAATGAGGTAGGGTAGAGGGGCTTATATTTTTCATCTCAGTGTCCCCATTTGTTTCCCTGATGGGGAAGGCACCCTCAACTCTCTCTCTATTCCTTCTATCATTTCTGTTTTTACCCATTGGTTCAGTAGGAATGTGTTCTTCTTCTTCTTCTTTCCATGTAGGTTCTTCAAATATGTTAGGTTGCTCACCTAAGGGTTCCTCCAATTCACAGCCATCGAAGAAGAGGGAAGGTTGGTTGTTTGATGTAGTGGGGGTATTTGGCAAAAATTTCCCTAAGCTGTCCCTATTCCTACGAGGCATGAAAGGAAATATCTTTGGTTTGGTTTTGTATTCTTTAAACTTGGAAAGTACTTGTAGAATTGAAATTTATTATTGAATGAAAAATTACTGACATAATGAAAAATCTACTTGCTAAATTTAAATCTTGCTTGCAAAATGGAAAGGAAAGCAAAAAATGAAAAATGGAAGAAAGGAAACAACTAGATCACTTTTGCAGAAATAAACTAATGGTAGAATATTGAAGACAATAAATAGAAGAAAAGAAAGCAGTAATCACATCTTACTCAGACACCTCCCCGAAAACGGCGCCAAAAAGTGATGAGTGCCAGTATTGCAGCAAGGATGCTATAACTCCTAGGCTACCAACTTTACTTTATCAACCTAGGGTTCATACAAACTTGGAGGTTATAGTGATGTATACACAAGTAAAAGTGAGGGTTTTTCCTATTGTCACTATTCAGCTGGTGAGAGACCACTGGGGTTCCAACCCAGACTTCTATGGAGTCAGAATAAACTTGATTCTTTGATGGAAGAAAGGTAAATCTACTCTAAGAGAGAGTTACTCTACTGCAATAATGGAGAAGCTTGACATGTAATGCTAAATCACACCATTTCCTAATTAACCACTACGAAACTATGCTTGGCAGAAATGCTAAATCAACATGAAACAAATGCTACTATCTAAGTTATAGAAGTAAGACGCATCAAGCATCTCTAATGTACAAGTAAAGAGACTGAACTAAATTTGTTTTTGCTTTTTTGTCTTTTTATGCAAAATCAAGTTTGTAAACTAATTGCTTCTGTGGATGTGGCAGGTGAATTAAGGATGTTTGAGGATGGCTGGAAGGGTTATGAGATGGGTGGATGGTGTGGAAGACCCTTGGGAGGATTTTGGTGACTTCCTAGACGTTTTCCATCAATTGTACCTTAAAACAGGCCATTTCAGGAAAACCTACAGGATATACTAGAAACCTACAAGATCCCCTGTAAACCTACAAGATACAACCGAGAGCAAAATGTGAGTTGTTGGAGGTGATGGAAGGCCTAGTAAAGTTGTGTGATGGGTGGAATGGAGTGGGAGAAGGTCTAGGATCACTCAAAAGTCAATATCCCAGAGAGTAGATGGTTGGATTCGCTCAATGTGCTTGGAAGCATTTCTATGAAAAATGATGAAAAAATAGTGAAGGTGATGGTGAAAATAAGGGATGGCTAAGGTGGATGGAGTGGAAGGTGGCTGCTGGCTATGAAGTCTTACTCTCCTCCTGAAGCACCTACTCTACATAAAACATGTATATCTTCCAAGAAGCTATGCAAACAAGAAACATTTTCATAAACTAGAAAAGTAGAATTAATGAATTAACTTCCCACACTATGCATGAGGAAAGTTGTTGAAAGGGATGAAAACATGGATGAGATCTACTGCAAAAATGGAGATGAAAAAGATGACAATGGAAATCTGCCTTGAAAAACTAACCAAATACTAATTTAAAAACAACAAACTCTAAAGCTCATAAAATAACTAGAAATCTATGTTTTTGGGGCTGCTTAAGGGTCCCTTCCTCAAGTCATGATCCCAGAGGGAGGAAGTGAGGTTAAGACCATAGAAAATTTTAGGGGCGAATGTTCGCCCTTTGGCGAAATTAAGGGGTTTTAAATTTTTAGTGGGCCAATATTTTGTATCATAGTACATTTTTACAAATCACATCAAATAGCCCACCTTATTTTAAGGGAGAGGGTAAAAAAGGTAAATTTAGCCCTTGAAATTAGGAGTTACAACCTTCCATTCGCCCATTTTCAAGAATAGGTTTTATTTAAGTGAATCCATTCGCCCATTTTCAAGAATAGGTTTTATTAAGTGAATCTGGGCCAAATACCATATTTATACAAGAGGTATGGTAAATTAATAAAAATATAAATAAATGAGAAGTGCGGTAAATAAATAAAACATTTTTTATATTTACTCCCAAAGTCACCTTATATACATGCAAGGGTGTAAACAAATAAAAATATAAGTAAAGTGGCGGTATGGTAAATAAATAAAACATCTTTTATACTTACTCAAAAGGTATGGTAAATAAATAAAAATATAAATAAACTAGACGTTGGTAAATAAATAAAACCTCTTTTTATATTTAGTCCATAACCCTCGTTCTATTTACGAAGTTATAAGAAAAAGGTTTTATTTAAGTGAATCCATGGGGCAAATACCATATTTGTAAAAGAGGTATGGTAAATTAATAAAAATATAAATCAACGAGAGGTATGGTAAACAAATAAATCATTTTTTTATATTTACTCCATAAGTCACCTTATATTTACGAACACTCAA
>APFE031208828.1:19224-34015 GCA_000404065.3 Pinus taeda
TAGTAGCAGCAACTGTCAATCACCATTCAGATCTGCAACCAAGATTTCCTTCTGTTCTCCCTCTGCCTCTATTCCACCTGAAATCAACAACAGCTATGAACCAGAATCAAAAGCTTCTAAGATAATGCCAACAATGCATTATTAGAAGATTATCTGCTCCCCCTGCAGCTGTGTCAGATGGTCTCTGTCATCCCCATATCAGACTCTTCTCACCCTGAGTCTAGCTCACTGATTTCATTCAAACCACCATATACGCGACTGTATCCACATAAACAAGCGTATATACGCGTATACTCTTTATTAAACTCGCGTACAACTATTTCCAGATCAGCGACCTGCAAATGTCCTGTACCAAGGTATGTCTGCATATAGAAACCTTTTGAACAACATCATAAATAATTCACATTATATCATATTTGAAAAACACCATAGTCATCATCATCAAGATATGCAT
The DNA here is from genome assembly GCA_000404065.3 of Pinus taeda. Classification (NCBI taxonomy): domain Eukaryota; kingdom Viridiplantae; phylum Streptophyta; class Pinopsida; order Pinales; family Pinaceae; genus Pinus; species Pinus taeda. Next base: position 19,679 of record APFE031208828.1, read on the forward strand.
GACCATCCATGTAACACTATGCGGGAATATCCTTCATCTGATCAACATATGTGAGAATCAACCTATCATCATATATCAATCTCATGTCTCCAACAATGCAACTTTAAGTAATCATGCATGTATTCAGCACTATGTATCTTGAGCACAAGATTACTTGTCAAGGCTTCTTTATATCATCAACATCAACAATCCTCATCCACATGATCACCAAGTACCATAGGAATCTTGCATCATAACTGTATTATATGATCTTCATGAGAGACTTCATCATCAAGTAATGACGTTGTGTATTCAAGCTTTGTACTTCTCCTTATCATGTAAGCCATAGAAAATTTTAAGGGCGAATGTTCGCCCTTTGGCGAAATTAAGAGGTTTTAAATTTTTAGTGGGTGAATATTTTGTATCATAGTACATTTTTACAAATCACCTCAAATAGCCCACCTTATTTTAAGGGAGAGGGTAAAAAAGGTAAATTTAGCCCTTGGAATTAAGAGTTACAACCTTCCATTCGCCCATTTTCAAGAATAGGTTTTATTTAAGTGATTCCATTCGCCCATTTTCAAGAATAGGTTTTATTTAAGTGAATTTTATGGGCCAAATACCATATTTATAAAAGAGGTGCCGTAAATTAATAAAAATATAAATAAATGAGAAGTATGGTAAATAAACAAAACATTTTTTATATTTACTCCATAAGTCACCTTATATATACATGCAAGGGTGTAAAAAAATAAAAATATAAGTGGAGGTATGGTAAATAAATAAAGCGTCCTTTTATACTTACTCAAAAGGTATGGTAAATAAATAAAAATATAAATAAACTAGACGTATGGTAAATAAATAAAACCTCTTTTTATATTTAGTCCATAACCCTCGTTCTATTTATGAAGGCTCAAGAAAGAGGTTTTATTTAAATGAATCCTATGGGCCAAATACCATATTTGTAAAGGAGGTATGGTAAATTAATAAAAATATAAATAAACGAGAGGTATGGTAAACAAATTAAACATTTCTTTTTATATTTACTTCATAAGTCAGCTTATATTTACGAACACTAAAAAATGTGTTATATTTAGGTGAAAAGTATGGGCAAAATACTATGGGACAAATGCCATGGACTAGATTGTTATTAATACCATGCAAAAAAACATTATTAACCCTAATATTAGTATTAATAAAAATAAAAATGGCACATGGTATTGACCCATGCTATTCACCAAAATGGCATATGGTATTGACCCATGGTATTCACCTGGAATGTAGCCTATTTAAATGGGGGAATTAAACCAACATATATTCATCTTTACTTTGGATCTACTAACCCCCGAGAGGTATCAAATATCGTGATATGCAAACTAGCATAGAGAGAAAAAATATTGTAAAAATGGATGTTGTAATTTAATGTATGTTAAACATTTTACCTTGGTTAGAATAAAAAATAAAATAAAAATCAACTATTGATTTTATTATTTTTTAGAAATTACTAATAGTATGGATGTTGTAATTTAATGTATGTTAAACATTTTAGCTTGGTTAAAATAAAAAATAAAATAAAAATCAACTATTGATTTTATTAATTTTTATAAAATTACTAATAGTAATTTTTATGCTCCAGGTTTATGATAACCCATGGTAGTACCAAGATCTTACAAGATTTTATTATTGAGTAAAATATTCGCCATGCCTGGTGAGAGATTCGCCAATAAATTATATATACATATTATATTATTGATAAAATCGCCTTCCATTTTTCCTATATACCATGGAGATTCGCCCATTTATTATACTTATAAATTTAGGGGGGGTTCTTAAAATTTTCCCTGGCTAAGACACCTGCTGATAACCTTATGGTGATCCTTTTTTCCCTGCTAACCTGCTACTTGAAGTAAGGCACAAATGGAAGCAAACTAATAAACAATCAATCTAATCTACACTACTTGTAATGGAAATGCATCTAAAAAGAAAATTAACAATGAAGCTATGAAACTACACTAAACATACATGTAGAAGAAAGAGGAGCCTTAGCCGTTAGGGTTGGGCCCTAACCCAAGAGCTTCACCCCTCTGAGTTAACTCAATGTTGGCTCAAAGCAGAACTCATTCTTATTACCAAAACAACAAATTACATCAATAGAACTTTCACAAGTAGTGCAGCTCGAAAATAGCATAGAGTTTTACAATAAAAATCTGAATCCTACTAAGGTCCTAGGCCTCTCTACTTATACAACTGAAGTCCCCAACGACTTTCTTAAAATTAGGGAGGCTCAGCTCCCAAACTCAAGATAAACTGGCGATTTGTCTCTCACTTGCTCGATTGCCTTCTAATCCTCATGATTTGGTTGTTTTGCACTTTAAGCTGATGTGATGAATGGAGGAATATTTGAATGGAGGAGTACTAAATGAGGAGGATTTACCTCCTACAATCCTTCTCCCTTGTCCCATTTGAGTTTTGACCTTAGTCTTTGCCAAAATTCCTTGATTTTCTCCTTTAATCCTGCATTCTATGCATATTAGTCCACTAAGCATAATATCCAACCCTAACTCACCTCATAAACAAAATGAAACAAAAAACATGTAATAAGTTATGAGAAAAGTTGGTTTGACTAAGCTAGGAGGTGAATTAAGGCCCATATAATTACCCAATGATGAGGCTCATCGGTGGCGATGATGTACTATGAATTTGGTAGAGAACACAACACACTAATGTAATTATCTTCATCTAAAATCTTAATATCTACAGATAATAGTTGAATTACCATAGTTTTGAAGACATTCAGATGCTCTATCACCAAGTATCCATCTTTCATCTTCAAGTTATATAACTTCTTTTGTAGGAACAATTTGTTCCCTAGAGACTTAGACTAGTAAAAAACCCCTAACTTGTTCCACAATGCCTTCGATGTAACCTCTCTTGAAACATTGAATTATACTGAATCTAAGAGGAACAATCACATTCTTCCTTTTTCCTTTTGATCCAACTTGGTCCAGTTTTTTGTCGACATCCCAATTATTCTAGTATGTAGATCCACAAGTGGTCCTTTTATCTTTGTCCACCAAAACATCTTCAATTTGAGCTTGCATAACTCAAACTCCACACATTTAATTTTGTGATCTCTCTCTTTGATATGCTCTCCATTTCCTTTCATCATGACAATCAATATCATAGATCTCCCATCGTAACAAGGTTTTGCACAAGCTCGAGCCAAAGCCCTTAACCACAAATGCATCCCTTGAAGCCAAGCTGCTCTCATGCCAAATGTTTGTTTTAACCAATACAATTATTTGTTGTAGATAGATTCTTAATTAAAAAGCCTAAAAGGTGCAATGGTGCACACACAGACACATTTAACATAGAGATTTTATCCTAAAAACTCAAAGAGAGAAAAACCAAAAATATTTTTTAGTATATTATGTTATAATACAATATATATATCTCGCGGCATCCATAAATCCCCAATCCATTAACACTAGATTAAAATATAACCATCATTCCTTAATCATAATTATAAAACTACAGGTAAAACATCATGTACCATAAAACTACTAAAAATGAAAACCATGCGTCCAAACCACAAAAAACGAACATAAAAACTACCCTATTTTTTTATTTTGAAAAATACTACAATGCCTATCCATATGAATAACATATAAAGCTAATGGTGCAAAAAAATATAAAACATACCAAACATACTAATCCATATGAATAAAATATAAAGCTAATTGTGCAAAAATAAAAAATAAAAATAAAAAAATTTATAAAATATACCCAACATACTAGTGATCAAATTCAATGAAATTCAAAATGAAAATTGTGAAATTAACTATACTTATAAACATTCCAAAAAAACTTGCATAGCCAATACAAGAAGTCGTTCCTTTGAACAATATTTAGGAGGAATTGGTGAAATAACATAGGCCAAAGACAATTCTACAACTTTTACCTTTATCTAATTGGCATTTATTCTCTTTCTTCGATATATTAAAGCAAGCATTCATTCCCAGCCAAGGATTTTAAATTGTATTAAGATTACATACTATTTTATTTTTATATGGATCTCTCACTGGAAAGTTCCCACCAGCACATATGTCTAAGTTATATGAAAAACTAAACAAAATCAGATGGAGACTCTAACTAAACACAACCAAATGGAGTCCTTATTCACTAATATTGCGGTTTTCTCATCCAATTCCTGTGGCATCTCTTAATCTAACGGGACAACGAAGACTCTATCCAATTATGCTGGGAGGAAATGGCGTGGATTCCAAAAGGAGAGATACTGGACAAGTGGACAATATTCTAATGAAAATAACAGATTAAGCCAGGACAATATGGTGTGGATTCCAAAAGGAGAGATATGGACAAGTGGACAATATTATAATGAAAAAGTATTAAGTAATTTTGAATTTATTTTAGATAATGTCAGTTATGATCTAGGGGTATTAAAGCCATGAAATTAGTCCGGAATGGTACTCAACTCGGATTTTATTAGTTTTTTGCATGGCAAGACTTTTTCCTACACAGTTTGGATCTATTTTTTCCATAGAGTTTCAACTAATTTTCTCATAGAATTTCGAACCAACAATATTTTCATCACGAAATGCCTTAACATAATACCTTGTCACCATCTTTTCTACACCTCCTAGGGAAATAAACCAGTATAGATCCATTTTAACTATGTATCAAATCTCAAACTTGAAAAATGATTTACAGGTCAATTAATCCCTTTTAGTACTTGGTAAATATGTGATTAAGATAGATCTATAGTGGTAATTTTTCATTGTTGAAATTGTATATCTGAATATTTTATCATTATTAATATTTATTTAAAAAATTGAATGAGGTATCACATTTTCCTCTTATTAACTGTTTTTTACTTTTTAGTCCATATTAAAATATATTAGTTAATATGGATATTCAGATGGTTTATTTAGGTTCTATATTGAGATATTTATAAGAGAAATATAATTTATTTATTTTTAATTACTTTATATTTGTGAAGTTATATAAATTTATATTATTTAAGATAGATATGGAAATATTGTATTTATTACATGAAGAGTGAAAGCGAAATATGTTGTGTTAATGGATTTTTAATTGCTTATTTATATGGTTATTTAATTTTTGTTTTTTTTGTTTAGCAGACATGAACAAATTTTTATTTATTTTTTTGAGGACGTGTCATACTTACACATGTCTCTCATACTAGATTATAGAAGTAGTATAAATCCATTTTAACTATGGATCTACCAAGAGCCGAGAGGATTAAATCTCAAACTTGAAAAAAGATTTACACGTCACTTAATCCCTTTTAGTACTTGGTAAATATGTGATTAGATAGATCTATAGTGACAAATTTTCATCGTTGAAATTGTATTTTTGGATATTTAATCATTATTAATATTTTATATTGAAAATTGAATGAATTACACATTTTTGTCTTATTAACTATGTTATTTTACTAAAAATATATTACCTAATATAAATATTCAAATGATTTATTAAGTATATATATATACTTTATTTATTTTGATTGAGCATCATGTTATTTTTCACTCCATGGTTATTTTCGTATCCAATTGCCGCTGATATATATCTCTCATGGACTTCTTGGCTAGTAAGTCGCGGTAAATCTATTATCACAAAAACATAAATTTCCTGAGAATTATTAGAACACTAATACAAAGGAGTCTTAATTATCATACAAAAAAGTAGACGTTTCTTAATTTTTACACCGTAGGGCGTTCCCTCTGAGAAAGACATCCCTAAAATGTGACGTGTGCTATACTCAGCCATTGATTCTGTGTGTTAGACGATTGGGGTGTTTTCTGTCGTTGGTTTAATTTTTTTTTTTAATAGAAAAATGTTATTTTTTCCACCAGCTGGAAGACAGAGAGGGAGGATCTGGCAATGGGCCATGAAAGGCCAGCCCTCCTGGCGATGAGACTCTTCACAATGACTGAACCAAAACGTGTTTTAGCAGTGACTAAATGTGTCTTTCTTCTTGGTTTGGTGTCTTTCTCCCTGCCTGAGGGCTTTGTGCTGTTATATCACTATTTATACCCTCTCCTTCACACATGGGATTTCCTTGCTGCCTTAATTTCATTGCCTAATTAGCTGCTCAGGTTCATACAACTCCTTGTGAAGTGATTACTGCCTTTGCCCAGAAGTCTTTGGAAGTCTTCCTACCATTAATCTGTTGGGGTTTGTATAGGTATTTGAATTTTTTTTGGGGTGAATTTGCATGTTTTAGCTTATTTTGTAAAGATATTAAACCTTTCATTTTCTAGCTTATCCTTGTGATTTCTTTGTGATTCTATCATTTCACTAAATTTATAAGTTCTATCAAAAAATAAGATTCATTATTTCTGTACTTTACATCCTCCTCTAAAGCATCTACACGAATGTTTGAATGTTTCTATAGAAAATAAACTCATTTCAGAAAAAATAATCAATGAAAGCAAACCACAGTAATGCCAATTAGAATTTAACCTAGTCATTGGGTGAATTGCAGATGTGCAATTTGTACCCAATAGAGTGTGGGATTAATTAATTTATGTGGGTTTGGTTCGAATTGGGTGAATTATAAATCTGAAATTTCTAGTAATCCAGTGTCAGATTAATTAAGTTAGTGTGGGTTTGGTTAGAATCGTTGGATTATACATCTGCAATTTCATTTCAGAAAAAATAATCAATGAAAGCAAACCAAAGTAATGCCAATTAGAATTTAACCTGGTCATTGGGTGAATTGCAGATGTGCAATTTGTACGCAATCGAGTGTGGGATTAATTAATTTATGTGGGTTTGGTTCGAATTGGGTGAATTATAAATCTGCAATTTCTAGTAATCCAGTGTCAGATTAATTAAGTTAGTGTGGGTTTGGTTAGAATCGTTGGATTATACATCTGTAATTTGTTTCCGAGTGTTGAGTATGCAATATTTAATATCCAGGTAGATCGAGAGATATGATAGTAATAGCTTCTTGTTATGAAATTTCCATCCCATCATCCTATAAAATTTATCCATCCATCCACTACATTTCTGATGCATTTTACGCTATGCACACAAAGAAATGGATGTACATAAAACCTCTAATAAGCCTAATAAGGTAAAAGAAGTAGTCGTACATTTCATATTAAGAACAGGCAAAAGTATTCATAGTTCTCGATGCAGGAGAGCCCAAGCAAAATAATTATTTTGTGATATCACAATACTGTATAACTTTGCCAATGATTCTTATAAACGAAGATTAAGTTTGTGAGGTTTGTGGAAGCTGACAGTTGTATCGAATGGCATTTCCTACTGATACGTAAGCAACTGATATTGTCATTTCCTAATTCGGCTCTCATGCATTTTGCGCTATGCACACAAAGAAATGGACGTACATAAAACCTATCCACTGCAGTAATATGTTTTATCTATTTTATGAAGAGATTAAATATAGATCGTAGATTCCACCAGCAATCTTGCTGCAAGGGTTTGAAAAAACGATGTCTTTCATGTTTGATAAATTCTACATTTTATACATAAAAAGGCTTGTAAATGAAACCTTTGCTTTCAAGTAATAGGCCAAAGAAACTGAAGATATAATCTGCAAGGTTTGATGAGCACACTAAAACATAAAAAATTTATTAAGTACATTTCGAAAAATGTGGACAATATTGCACGAATAAAATGAAGTTTGATTATGTTGAGCGATATATTTAAGCAGGTTTAATGTTTAAGAGCTTATATTTCTTCTTTTCAAAAATAATATTAATTTCATGTTTTTAATAATATTAATACTAGCATTTGCAGCCAAGGATGCAAAGGAAAAGACCTAAGAATGTCGAATAATGGCTGCTTTCAAACCTCATACAGTAGGAAAACATTATTTCGTTTATACATATATATACCCAATTCTAAATATCTATGTTGGTTGTGTACGCATTGCTTAGATAGTTTAAAACAATGTTATCCATTTATGAACTCGCCCTATTTGCATCTTATCATTATTAGGGTTCTTTATGCCTATTTATTTGTATATATATATTCTGTTCCTCCACTTTAATGAGTAACTTCACGTAATCCAAAATCCAAAACAATCCCAGGGACAAAAATAAAACAATGCAAACAGACTGCAAGCTTTAGCTATTTACCTAAACCGAATATGAAACAGAAATGACCATATTTACCTAAACTGAGTATGAACTAGAGATGGCCAGAAAGTAATCTAATAGAATCGATTCAACATACAGTAGGAAAACATTATTTCGTTTATACATATATCAACCCAATTCGAAATATCTATGTTGGTTGTGTACGCATTGCTTAGATAGTTTAAAACAATGTTATCCATTTATGAACTCGCCCTATTTGCATCTTATCATTATTAGGGTTCTTTATGCCTATTTATTTGTATATATATATTCTGTTCCTCCACTTTAATGAGTAACTTCAGGTAATCCAAAATCCAAAATAATCCCAGTGACAAAAATAAAACAACGCAAACAGACTGTCGGCTTTAGCTATTTGCATCTTAACATTATTAGGGTTCTTTATGCCTATTTATTTGTATATATATATTCTGTTCCTATTTGTATATATATATTCTGTTCCTATTTGCATCTTATCACTTCTTCTCTTTTTTGCTTATCACTTCTTTTTTATTAGCTTGCAGATCCATCATTCATCCTTACAATTGATTCAGCCTTCACTATTGATTCAGCCTTCAGCTTTGAGGTATTTAATTTAATTTGTTTTTGAATGATTTCTTTATTGATGTTGTTTAGTTACATTTAATTTTTCATATTAATTTTTCAAATTAAATATTTAATATGTTATTTAAGTTCTGCACTATAGTTATTAATGGTACAAAGATGTATGATATATTTTTTTATTACAATAATATAATTTACAAAGGAAAATGTTTGAATTTATATAATATAAAGTGATAATTCTCTTAAATTTAAATTTTTATGTTAAAATATTGAGAATTAGATTAATTAAGTTAGTGTGGGTTTGGTTAGAATCGTTGGATTATACATCTGTAATTTCTTTCGGAGTGTTGAGTATGCAATATTTAATATCCAGGTAGATCGAGAGATCTGATAGTAATAGCTTCTTGTTATGAAATTTCCATCCCATCATCCTATAAAATTTATCCATCCATCCACTACATTTCTGATGCATTTTGCGCTACGCACACAAAGAAATGGATGTACATAAAACCTCTAATAAGCCTAATAAGGTAAAAGAAGTAGTCGTACATTTCATATTAAGAACAGGCAAAAGTATTCATAATTCTCGATGCAGGAGAGCCCAAGCAAAATAATTATTTTGTGATATCACAATACTGAATAACTTTGCCAATGATTCTTATAAACGAAGATTAAGTTTGTGAGGTTTGTGGAAGCTGACAGTTGTATCGAATGGCATTTCCTACTGATACGTAAGCAACTAATATTGTCATTTCCTAATTCGGCTCTCATGCATTTTGCGCTATGCACACAAAGAAATGGACGTACATAAAACCTGTCCACTGCAGTAATATGTTTTATCTATTTTATGAAGAGATTAAATATAGACCATAGATTCCACCAGCAATCTTGCTGCAAGGGTTTGAAAAAACGATGTCTTTCATGTTTGATAAATTCTACATTTTATACATAAAAAGGCTTGTAAATGAAACCTTTCCTTTCAAGTAATAGGCCAAAGAAACTGAAGATATAATCTGCAAGGTTTGATGAGCACACTAAAACATAAAAAAAATTTATTAAGTACATTTCGAAAAATGTGGACAATATTGCACGAATAAAATGAAGTTTGATTATGTTAAGCGATATTAATTTGTCTGTATAATTTAAGCAGGTTTAATGTTTAAGAGTTTATATTTCTTCTTTTAAAAAATAATATTAATTTCATGTTTTTAATAATATTAATACTAGCATTTGCAGCCAAGGATGCAAAGGAAAAGACCTAAGAATGTCGAATAATGGCTGCTTTCAAACCTCATACAGTAGGAAAACATTATTTCGTTTATACATATATCGACCCAATTCAATATCTATGTTGGTTGTGTACGCATTGCTTAGATAGTTTAAAACAATGTTATCCATTTATGAGCTCGCCCTATTTGCATCTTATCATTATTAGGGTTCTTTATGGCTATTTATTTGTATATATATATTTTGTTCCTCCACTTTAATGAGTAACTTCACGTAATCCAAAATCCAAAAGAATCCCAGCGACAAAAATAAAACAATGCAAACAGACTGCCGGCTTTAGCTATTTACCTAAACCGAATATGAAACAGAAATGACCCTATTTACCTAAACTGAGTATGAACCAGAGATGGCCAGAAAGTAATCTAATAGAATCGATTCAACATACAGTAGGAAAACATTATTTCGTTTATACATATATCGACCCAATTCGAAATATCCGAAATATCTATGTTGGTTGTGTACGCATTGCTTAGATAGTTTAAAACAATGTTATCCATTTATGAACTCGCCCTATTTGCATCTTATCATTATTAGGGTTCTTTATGCCTATTTATTTGTATATATATATTCTGTTCCTCCACTTTAATGAGTAACTTCAGGTAATCCAAAATCCAAAAGAATACCAGCGACAAAAATAAAACAATGCAAACAGACTGCCAGCTTTAGCTATCTAAACTTCAATGTCTGTGTGTCGAAAAAATAATGAAACAGGAAATCATTAACGACAATTACAACCTAAGATGAATTCACGCGATTAAGTTTTTGTTATCCTCCTTACGATATAGTTGATTTTAAAATGATCAAATGCCTAATGGAGTGTGGACAACGGAGAAATTTCAATGTTTTATGTGGAGTGTTGAGAGTTTTCATTACACAGAGTTTTCTCTGCATTCCACATGATGAGAAAGCTTCCGCATAATGAAATCTCTTTCATTAAACCAAATTAAATAAAACAATAAGTAATATATTTTGTTTGATGCATAAATACAACCTCATCTAAAGTCAAAACTTCAACTAAATACGCTGTGTACCTTCAGTTTATTGAGGAGATCATACCCTGTTAGTTCTAGCATGAAATAATCTGTGATATTCAAATTGAACTTTAATGGTTGCATGAAAAAAGAAAACAACGAAACAAGAAATTGTTAATGACAATTACAACCTAAAACGAATTCATGTGATTAAGGTTTTTCTATCCTCCTTACAATGTAGTTTATTTTAGTTTATTTTTAGTGGACAGCGGAGAGCTTTCATTATTGTATGTTGAGTGCGGAGTAAACTGTGTGGCTGCGTGGAGGAGAGTCTTGATGAATGAGAGACAAAGTTAATACAGTTTGAGCACATGGATTGTTGTGTGAAAGCATGGAGGATGCATTGTGAACTGACCAGTTGTGTGAACTCATTGTGAACTTGAATCGTTGTGGAGCGGTTATGTGAGATATCTATGTTGGTTGTGTACGCATTGCTTAGATAGTTTAAAACAATGTTATCCATTTATGAACTCGCCCTATTTGCATCTTATCATTATTAGGGTTCTTTATGCCTATTTATTTGTATATATATATTCTGTTCCTCCACTTTAATGAGTAACTTCAGGTAATCCAAAATCCAAAAGAATCCCAGTGACAAAAATAAAACAATGCAAACAGACTGCCGGCTTTAGCTATTTACCTAAACCAAATATGAAACAGAAATGACCATATTTACCTAAACTGAGTATGAACCAGAGATGGCTAGAAAGTAATCTAATAGAATCGATTCAACATACAGTAGGAAAACATTATTTCGTTTATACATATATCGACCCAATTCGAAATATCTATGTTGGTTGTGTACGCATTGCTTAGTTTAAAACAATGTTATCCATTTATGAACTCGCCCTATTTGCATCTTATCATTATTAGGGTTCTTTATGCCTATTTATTTGTATATATATATATTTTGTTCCTCCACTTTAATGAATAACTTCAGGTAATCCAAAATCCAAAAGAATCCCAGCGACAAAAATAAAACAATGCAAACAGACTGCCGGCTTTAGCTATCTAAACTTCAATGTCTGTGTGTCGAAAAAATAATGAAACAGGAAATCATTAACGACAATTACAACCTAAGATGAATTCATGCAATTAAGTTTTTGTTATCCTCCTTACGATATAGTTGATTTTAAAATAATCAAATGCCTAATGGAGTGTGGACAACGGAGAAATTTCAATGTTTTATGTGGAGTGTTGAGAGTTTTCATTACACAGAGTTTTCTCTACATTCCACATGATGAGAAAGCTTCCGCATAATGAAATCTCTTTCATTAAACCAAATTAAATAAAACAATAAGTAATATATTTTGTTTGATGCATATATACAACCTCATCTAAAGTCAAAACTTCAACTAAATACGTTGTGTACCTTCAGTTTATTGAGGAGATCATACCCTGTTAGTTCTAGCATGAAATAATCTGTGATATTCAAATTGAACTTTAATGGTTGCATGACAAAAGAAAACGACAAAACAAGAAATTGTTAATGACAATTACAACCTAAAACGAATTCATGTGATTAAGGTTTTTCTATCCTCCTTACAATGTAGTTTATTTTAGTTTATTTTTAGTGGACAACGGAGACCTTTCATTGTTGTATGTTGAGTGCGGAGTAAACTGTGTGGCTGCGTGGAGGAGAGTCTTGATGAATGAGAGACAAAGTTAATACAGTTTGAGCACATGGATTGTTGTGTGAAAGCATGGAGGATGCATTGTGAACTGACCAGTTGTGTGAACTCATTGTGAACTTGAATCGTTGTGGAGCGGTTATGTGAGATATCTATGTTGGTTGTGTACGCATTGCTTAGATAGTTTAAAACAATGTTATCCATTTATGAACTCACCCTATTTGCATCTTATCATTATTAGGCTTCTTTATGCCTATTTATTTGTATATATCTATTCTGTTTCTGTTCCTCCACTTTAATGAGTAACTTCAGGTAATCCAAAATCCAAAAGAACCCCAACGACAAAAATAAAACAATGCAAACAGACTGTCGGCTTTAGATATTTGCATCTTAACATTATTAGGTTTCTTTATGCCTATTTATTTGTATATATATATTCTGTTCCTATTTGTATATATATATATATTCTGTTCCTATTTGCATCTTATCACTTCTTCTCTTTTTTGCTTATCACTTCTTTTTTATTAGCTTGCAGATCCATCATTCATCCTTACAATTGATTCAGCCTTCACTATTGATTCAGCCTTCAGCCTTCAGGTATTTAATTTAATTTGTTTTTGAATGATTTCTTTATTGATGTTGTTTAGTTAGATTTAATTTTTCAAATTAAATATTTAATATGTTATTTAAGTTCTGCACTATAGTTATTAATGGTACAAAGATGTATGATATATTTTTTTATTACAATAATATAATTTACAAAGGAAAATGTTTGAATTTATATAATATAAAGTGATAATTCTCTTAAATTTAAATTTTTATGTTAAAATATTGAGAATTAGCTTGTCTGGATTATATTGGGGATTTTCCGCGCTTGGGATATTAATTTGCATACCACTGTGCAGCTTATGTTGGTTACTCACGCAGCAATGTTGAAATACAGATACTTTGCCTTGGCCTGCTTTGTTTTGTCATTTGGCGATTCAACTTTTAGCGTTGAAGGACATTTGTGGATATTTGCTGTATTTGTTCATCTCCGGTAACAACCTTAATCTCGTTTCCAAGTTTTTGCTTCATTTCTATTCCTTCCATGGACCATGCTAGAGAATCCTCTTCCATCAATTGTACAGTAACCACTGAGCAGCTACAGGGTCTTATAAATTTAATTCAAAATTATTTCCCGATTGAAATGATTTAGTTATAAATATGTTTTCTTGATAATTTAGTTTTTTTTCCTTTGTGTTAGACTAGTGCAAAGTGGTGCCGTCATGGCTGTCTTGTTTCTAGTGAATAGACTCTAGAAAATCTTTGATACAAACTTCAATAGCTTTGCTTATGTCTGTCAGAATTCTGGAATAGTCATATCCTTGTATTGGTATTATATTGCACTTGGCATTTTTTTTGTCATCCACACACTAAGAAAGTGGAAAACAAATACATGCATGTACATTTACATTCAGAATGCATGCGGAAATTGATATAGGACTTAACTTGTGTTGTCTGCTCTATGTTAAAATAATTTCACTTTTCTTTCCTTAGTAGCTAGGATTTTCAATGCAAAAAGAAAGTATGCGTCTGTTTATCATCTTAGATTGCATATTTAGGAATTGTATATGTACATCACGCGATCAACCTTAAAGGAAAACTTCTTAAGAAAGATCAACTCTAAAATACATTTCAATAAACATAACA
>APFE031208837.1:15430-39554 GCA_000404065.3 Pinus taeda
AAATGATAATACATATATTCAACAACTAAATTTTAACAACTAACTCCTAAAAACTATTTCCTAATGGCTAACTATGGAACCAGACGCATCTCTTATATTTAAACTTTCTGATTGATTAATTTTTTCAAGTTTGTCATGAGGATGAACCATATTAGATGGTTCGAAACGTCAACCAAACAACTTATGATGTGATTAATCCGAAAGGCATTACCAAAATCTGTATGGATCACAAAAGTATAAAATCAAACATAGAAGGATATATCAAGAAGAAAAAGGTAATAGTGTTGATTGATTTGGGTAGTACCCATAATTTTAGTCATTGTAAGATATCCAAGGAATTAAATTTCTTCCTATATCCAGCACCAGAGTGTCAAGTGATGGTTGCAAATGGAGGAACTATAAATTGCCATGGAAAGTGCCATAATATCAAGCTAAACATGGGGCAATTTGTATTGAATAGTCCAATGCTTTCCATTCCAACGGGTGGTGCTAATGTTGTACTAGGAGTCTAATGGTTATGATCTTTGGGGATGATAGCATTCAATTTTCAAGAACGTTTCTTGATTATTGTTTTTGGAAGGAAAGGAAGTTGAATTAAGGGGTATCACAAGGAAACCAGGAAATATAATCAACTCTAATGGGATGAAAAAATATTATGAAGAAAGAACAATGGGGTGTAATTGCACAATTATGCTCATTAGGGGTTCAAACATCAAAATCATCTGTTTCTCTAGATCTCTAAAAAATATTGAACAATCATCCTAAGGTGTTTGAGACTCCAAAATTCCTCTCACCTATTCATGGATTAGATCATGCAATTCAATTGATTCCAAGAAGTGTTCTTCCAAACACCGGGCCTTACAGATATCCTTATTCCTAAAAGAGAGAAATCGAATGTATGATTGCAAAAATGCTAGAGGCTGGTATAATTCAACCCAGTAAAAGTTCTTTCTCTCCTCTAGTAGTACGGGTGCACAAGAAGGATGGATCATGGCATATGTTTCCAGATTAAAGGGAGCTAGACAAGCTCACTATTGAAGATAAATTTCCCATTCCTTTCATTGATGAATTGTTGGATGAATTACATCAAGAGAAATTTACTTCACCAAGTCGGATCTTCGTTCAGGATATCATCAAATTAGAATGAAGACTAAAGACATTTTGAAAGCAACATTTAGAACTCATGAGGGTCATCATAAATTTTTGGTCATGCGTTTTGGCCTTACTAATGAACCTTCCACATTTCAAGGTTTGATGAATTGAATGAAACAAGATGAATATTAACATCGCAATGAAAAAAGTTTTTTATGTAGGTTACTGGGTGTTTTTACGGCTAAAAACATAGAAAAAATGTCTCTCAATTAAGATAAGAAGGATAATAAATTATCACCCAAGTACTATGGTCCTTACAAGGTGTTGCAAAAGATTAGTACAATGGCATACAAATTGGCGTTGCTTGCATCATCCCGATTACACCCAAATTTCCATGCTTTGTGCTTAAAGAAGGTTATCAGTGACAAACTTCCAGTTCATATAGTGTTACGAGAACTTTATGAAGAAGGAAAAATGATATTTAATCTTGAAGCAGTCACGGAAACAAGAACCAGATAGCTATGAAATCGATTAATTTCAGAGTATTGCATTAAGTGGAAGAACTTACCCACTGAAGATTCCACATGGGAGGAGGATAAATTTATACAAAAGCATCCAAAACTACTCAAGCATTAAGGAAAAGAATTTTTTGAAGGAGAGGGGCATCTTAGGTCCCTATAATACTAGTGTATCCCCCTTATTGTTATTTGTGTTCCCATGTAGCCCCCATATTGTTATTATTGTGCCCCACAAAAGCCCACTATTGTTATTATTATTCCCTTACATTATTATTTTTATGTAGGCTCTGATTATATTGTGACCCCTTAGGCTTTTGTCATTTGTATCATCCAATAAATTTTTATTTATGTAATCTAAACGAGGTTTCCCCCTCGAAGAGGATAATTTTTTAGTTGTTTATCTATTTTTTTGTGAGTTGGTTGCATAACATTTTTGAACAAAGATTTTCTTCTTAAGAACAACAAAAATGGGTCACCAAGATGTTGGGTTATGACTTTGAAATCATCTACAAAAAGGGAAGCAAAATGTTTTTGCAGATGCACTCTTAAGAAAGGATGAGGATGTGGAAGCATTGCTTTGTGCCATTTCTATTATGCAACCTGATTGTATAACTGAAGCAACAGGTGAATGGAAGAATGACGAAGAGGTGTGGACACTCATTCAAAAGTTGCAGTAAGATCCCAATATATTTGATACATTTATCTGGAAAAATGATTTGTTATGGTACAAATATTGCTTATATCTCCGTAAGAATTCCCAACTCAAACAAAATATTCTTTTATAATTGCAAGCGTCCCCCTTACGAGGGCACGCAGAATTTTTAAAAACTTACCACAATATCAAGAAGGAATTTTTCTAGGATGGCCATAAATCTGATATTTAGAAGTTTTTGGCAGAATGTTTGGTTTTCCAACAAAATAAGGCGAGACAATAAAGACTCCAGGTTTGTTTCAACCTTTAGCCATTCCAAGTCAACCTTGGGAAGAGGTCTCAATAGATTTTATCATAGGTTTTCCCATGTCTGAAGGAAAGAGTGTCATCATGGTGGTAGTTGATAGAATTACCAAGTATGCCAACTTTTGTGCATTATCTCATCCGTTTAAAGCCAGTACAATTTCTATTGAATTTATGGAAACAATTCAAAATATGCATGGAAACCCAAAGATTATTGTAAGTGAGAGAGATCCCATTTTCAATGGTTTTTTAGACAAAATTGTTTTCTTATTTGGGTACTCAATATCTCACCTTATCATCCTCAATCTCATGTACCATATGCAAATGTTGTAGGCAACTTAATGTATGTGATGGTATCTACAAGACCTGACATTTCACATGCAGTTGGAGTTGTTAGCAGGGTCATGGAAAATCCAGGGGAAGAACATTGGCGAGCAGTGAAATGGGTGCTTTGATATTTAAGAGGCACAAATGATCATTGCATCATCTTTAATGGTAGTAAAGGATCAGTCTATGGATATGTGCATGTTTATTATGTAGATGATTTGGACAAAAGGAGGTATACTACAGGTTATTTCTTTACTCTTGCAGATGGAGCAATTAACTGGATGTCAAAGCTTCAAGAAACAGTTGTGTTGTCCACTACCAAATAAGAGTATATAGCTGCTTCAGATGTCAGTAAAGAAGCAATATGTTTAAAGGGTCCACTTGATGAGATTGGAAGGAGTCAGGAGAGAGTGAATGTATTTTGTAACAGTCAAAGTGCTATTCACTTAGCAACAAATCCAGATTATCACAGCGAGACCAAGCACATTGATGTAAGCTATCATTTTTTGAGACATGTGATCGATGGCAGAAAAGTAGCTCTCAAGAAGGTCCATACGCAAGAGAATTATGCAGGAATATCATGAAACCAGTTACAGTAGAGAAGTTGTGATGGTGTTTGGCTTCTCTTGGCTTGTAGAAGAGACGATGAATGGGCATGGACAAGGGATTAGGAAAATTGTTGTCAAGGTGGAGTTTTTTGAAATGTGACAAAAAGACATGTAATTATGGGTAAAATCTTAGTATTTACTACCAGTTAGGTTTGTAATGATATTGCTAAATGATAGCAGATGTGTAATTGATGAGAGGCTCTTATAAAACTAGTGAATGCTCGAGATCATATAATCATCCGTTGCCCCATGGATGTAATCCAGGACTAGTAACTCAACCCACCGAGGGCTCCAGAGAGTTTTTCTAGCCAAGGCTCCAGGACTAATAACTCAACCCAAGTTGTTGCAAAGCTCTAGAGAATTTGTCCAACCAAGGCTGTAGGAACTAGTAACTCAACCCAAGCTAAAGGAAACATGAGAACAAACCAAAACAAAACAAACAAATAAACCCACAATCACCATGGCTATCTAGGAAATGGAAAGCTTAGGAAAATCGATTGTCAATCTAGGAAATCCTCCATGTCAGTGACAACTCATGACCAATAAGCCACATGCATATTCCATGCATTCCAAAACTAGTGAGGAAAAAATACATGCAACTTGGTACCTGCAAGAAAAACCCATTTTAGCTATTGATCCTGATGTCCTCTTGTGCTTTCCTACTCTTTCTTTGCCTTGTTTCTCCAAAACTCAAAGTATGCCACACTCCTCCAAGAGTTCTCAAAGAAAACTCTAAGTGTCCAAGAGTATGAGAGAGAGAGAATCAAGAGAGCTCTAGAATTGAACTGACAAAAGTCTGTGTATTGATCCTCAAAAGGATTTTTATTAATGAGGCCTCTATTTTCTTCATTTTTCCGTTATTTTCCTTCAATTTCTTCTTCACATGCAAGTTCTGACCTTTCACCTCCCTTTTCTCCTAATTTCCATCATTTTCATAAATAAATGTGTTGAAAATCCCATTTTTTATTTCCAAAGCCTTTGCCATTACCTTTGCCAATTTCCTTAGCCAGTAATCAACCACCAATGATCCCCATCACTATGCTTTTGCCTAACATTGAGCTTGGAATAAGTGTCCCATGAACCGTGGTTATTATTTTTCCTTTATTAACTTTTATTACATAGAATTTTCACCAGGGTTGTTATAGAACCCTCGCCCTTGGGGGAACATCATCCTCAGTGTTCAATAACACCTACAACCAAATAAGGCTGCTATAAGAAAAACATACTGCCCATGGTGCTTTATAACTTAGCTCGTCGTAATATATACAATGCTCATCTTGTTGAGAATAAAAGTAATATGATAACATAATAAATGTAACATCATAACTACATGACACCCATATCTCTTATTCGAGATTTATAACATAGCTCTTGGCGGTATTTACATCCATATACATGTGTACATATACCAAACATCACCCAAAACACATACCAAAACATATGCCAAAGAAATAAACGAAAATATCCACACAACCAACAAACAAGGAAGGATACATAACCCACATGTGATCTGTTATCTCTCATGTAACTTCATTTGGCCCAAAGTGCTTCCACTACACTTTAACTTTCTTGATTGCTCGGTTCTCGAGCATGAGCACCTTTTTCTGCATTATAAACTAAGGCTCTGGCTAGGATTATCCATCTGTCTCCACCTGCATCACAAACCATTCAATCACATGATCAATATCTTTAACATTCTTCTTAAGCAATGACAGATGGAAAACATCATGGGATTTCACTGTTGGAGGCAGTGCAATTCGATAAGATACTGACCCAATCCTCTCAATAATATTGAAGGTTCCACAAAACTAGGTTTCCAGCTTAGCACATGGTCCAATCCACAATGATCTCTTCTTCGATTTGATGTGCAAATACACATGTTCCCCAACCTAGAACTCCTTGAATAACCTGTTTTGATCTGCATAACTCTTCTACCTATATTGGGATACTTTCAATTTTTTCTTGATTACCTACATTTCATGTTCCATTTCCACCAACATGTCTAGTCTAATCAACACCCTTTTTACCAACTCACTCCAACTGATGGGAGTATTGCAACTCCACCCATAGAATGCCTCAAACAGACTCATCTTCAAAGATTCATGATACCCATAGTTGTAAGTGAACTCTACTAATGGAAGATACTCTTACCACTTTCAATGTTGATGCACCATGTACATCCTCAACATGTCCTACAATATCCTGTTGACCCTCTCAGTCTCTCCATCTTTCTACGGATGATAAGTTGTACTGAAGGCCAACTCTATGCCCAAACTCGCAAACAACTCCTTCCAAAACTTGTAAGTGAACTTTTCATCCCCGTCTCACACAATCTTCCTTATAACTCCATGTAATCTAACCACATCTCTAATGAATACCTATGCTACATCACTAGCTAAGAATGTAAGCTTCATTGGAATGAAGTGCACTACCTTTGTCAACCTGTTTACCACTACCATGATGGAATCATGTTGTCTCACTATCCTCGACAACCCTATGATAAAATCCATGGAAATGACCTCCCATTTCCATTCTGCAATTGCAATTGGCTATAGCAATCCACCTGAATGCTTACACGCTACCTTCACCCACTAACAATTAAAACACCTAGCCAAAAACTCTGCTACATCTTTCTTTAGATTCAGCCAATAGTAGAATTTCTTCACTGTCGTCAATGTCTTCTAATATCTTGGGTGACCTGAATATGGTTTCATATGACACTCCCTAAATATCACCTTCTTGAGCTCACTGTTATCTGATGCATATATCCTGTATCTAAATCTAACCAATCCATCTGTCATGAGATGATAGTCCACATTCGATGCACCTGCATCTGTACATATACCACCACATGTAACTATACCTATACCATTAACTGAACTCCGTTGCAACATGTTCACAATCTCCATATACCATAATGTTGACCTGTGTGCAAGATCTTATCCTATAGATCTATCCCATAGGAACTCATAGTTGTTATATGATTTACCTATATCCACCTATTAAGAGCATTTTACACCCTGTTCTCTTTACCTTTGATATACTTGATATCAAAACCGAACTCACTGATCGTGGCCAACCATCGAGCCTACCTCCCATTCAAATTTGGTTGTTCAAATAGATACTACAAACCATTGCGATCACTCGTTAATACAAACCTCATGCCTAGACGATAGTGGCTCCACATCTTCAATGCATGTATAATCGTTGCCAACTCAAGTTCATGTGTGGGGTAGTTATGCTTTTTCTCATTTAGTTTTCATGACTCATAGCATACCACCTGTCCATCCTGCATAAGGACTCTACCAAGTCCTCTCTTGCAGATATCTGTAGATACTACAAACTCTTTGTCTGAATCTTCAATCTTTAACATTGGTGCATGTGTCAACAATTGCTTGAGCTCCTCAAAACTAGCCTCACACTCCTCCGCCCATTCAAACTCCTTACCTTTCCTCTGCAATGATGTAATAGTATAAGCAATCCGTGAGAAGTTCTTGATGAACTTCCTGTAGTAACCTTCCAATCCCATGAAGGATCTCACCTCCTCTACATTTCTAGGAGTTGCCCACTCCATGATGGCCCTTATCTTTTCTAGATATACTGCTATTCCCTCCGTCGAAACAACATGTCCCAAGTGATGTACCTCATTATGAAAGAAGTTTCACTTGTTGAGATTAGCATACAACTTATTCTCTCTCAATAATATCAACACTACTACTAAATGCTCGGTATGCTCTTCTTCACTTTTTGAATATACAAATATATCATCAATGAATATGATAACAAACTTCTCCAAATACAGACACAACACACTATTCATCAAGCACTTAAAGGTATTCGGAGCATTAGTTAAACCAAATGGAACACAACAAACCAATAATTCCCATACTTGGTCTAGAAAGTTGTCTTGTAGATGTCTTCTTCTTTAACGCATACCTCATGATATCTAGATCTCATATCAATCTTCAAGAATACTGCTTCTCCATTTAATTGATCGAAAGTGTTGTCAATCCTCGATAATGGGTACCTATTCTTGATGCTCACTTTGTTCAACTACCTGTAGTCAGTGCATTATATGAGATTACCATCCTTCTTCTTCACAAACAATACCAATGCACACCAAGATGATATGATTCGCCTAATGTATCCCTTGTCCAACATTTCCGTCAACTACAACTTCAACTCTACCAACTCAGGTATGCTCATCATGTAAGGTGCTTTTGATGTTGGAGTTGTCCTTAGCACTAACTCAATAGAAAAGCCTACTTCCCTGTGAGGTGGAAACTCTAAAATCAGGGAACACATCCTAAGACTATTGTAGAACTTAGTACTTGCTCAAAACATTTGCATCCTCAACTTCCTTAATTTTGTCACTAGAAATGTGCACTGCGAATAACACACACCCTTTTCTGTGACTCCTTTTTGCCTACATAATTGTCACCATCCTAACTGTTGTCACTTTCATCTTACCTCACAAAACTCTTTGTTCCCCATTGTCATCCAAGCACTCAATGGATTTGTCATAACAATCCACCTTGGTTCTATGAAGGTACAACCAATCCACGTCCAACACCATACTATATGATCCAATAATAATACATTCAAATTTGTTGCGGTAAGCATGCCATTCAAATCAAATGCGCAAGATCTTACCCAATGGTGAACTCGCTTCTTTGTACTTGTAGTCAACTGCACTAACGAAGACTCTGCATGTACTTCTTTATTCAAACCAAACTTATCCACTAGGTAAGGATTAACATAACTATAGTTAGATCCAACGTTAATCAAAATAGAAACAACTTGATCGCAAAGCTTAGATTCCATCTCAATGATAGATGCCTGATGGTTTTCCTGTTTGTTATCTAGTGATGCATAGATATGAGGAACACTCTGACCAACATCCCCAATGGTTTTCTCCTCCTATGCATTATGTATCTAAGTCCCACCACCCTAATACCGTGGACAATCTCTCCTACGATGATCTCCTCCACAAGTCCAACACACATGGGCTTGTTATTCTTCTCCTCATATCAAAGTCTGCGTCCTTTGCCAGATATATTAAAATTCTTAGGTGGTGCAACATTCTCGTTATTACATGAATCCTGAGGTTGTGCTCGCTTCTTGTCCCATTTTCCCTTGTTCTTTGCATTACCCTTCCATTTAGACTTAGTCTCAGACCTGTGCTTTGATTATTCATGGCAATGTTTTAGCTTTTGGATGGCCTCCTCCAATGATCTAGGCTCATCAAACTCAATCATGTTTTTTAATGTAATCAGTAAACCACTAGTGAATCTTTGAATCTTAGCCTTCTCCTCCCTCAGGTAAGGCACATACCTCAGTCGCTCTAAGAACTTGCTAGTTTACTCATCATATGTCATTGATCCCATCTTTAGCTCATAAAAATCTGTTACCCTCTCATCAAAGTATCTCTTCGATAGATACTTCTTCTTGAATAATCTCTCAAACTCACTCCAAGTCAAGTCCTCCTCATGAATACCTCTGACATTCTTCACATCTTCCCACCAAATGTATGGTTTACCTTTAAGACTGAGTGTATCTATTATGGCTTTCATGTTCTTTGAGTAATCATGCAACATGAAAAAATTTCTCATACCAAGCAGTAATGCCTCTGCATCCTGTTATTTCTTCATCTCTCCATCAAATGTAGGTGGCTTTCATTTCTTAAACTCATCTGGAAAATACCCCCTATAACTCCTCCTGTAAGGATGATAGCGATGTCGATCATCATGCTTGCCAGAATCAGAACTAGAATAGTACCTATGTCTATCACCTCTCCTATCCAGAGTATCCAATAGTCCGTCATCTCTAGTCGTGTCATATCTATTTGACCTGTGACTACCATTTGACCTATTTCCATATTACCCATTGGTTTTCTCCTCCTACTCATGGCTGATTCGAAGTGGTCCCTATCGTTGAAATTATGTCAAAACCTAAAGTATCATTGCATTTACCTCTGCTTGTTTCTCCTGTGCTTGTATGATTATGTCATTTTCTTCCTTACAACTCCTTATTTCTTCCTTTAAGCTTCTTAGTGTATCTTCCAAATCGAAAGAGTTCCCTAGACCATGTTGCTCATCTGATCCATAGGGAGAGTCTCAGGGACTGTAGTCTACCATATTACTAGTCATCTTTGATATTCTTCTTGCAAGGTATATGATGTTAGCTAAACCAAATCACAATAAACCAACGTACCTTAGTATAGTTCAGGGAGGATATCTCACCTACAGGTCAACAAATCAACATAATGCGTGTATAACATAATCATGAAAACATATAGAAATATAGCACATAAGCATTTAACTATATAACCATCATTCTATCTAGAGTCTAGTCATCATGCATGACCATATCAACTACACATACCATGACCTCATGCATGACAACAACTACCACATCATTGTACGCTTGACCACATGTGAACAATAATGTGCATGAACAATGCATAATCAACCATACACTCATGAAGGCACAATCGACAACAACACCATCAACATCACATGGTGACATTAATACAATCATGACCCATACCATACAAATGCAACAAGCACATTGTCTCACAACGTAAGAAACACATATGCAACTGACATGAATGCATGACCAACACACATCCCATCTAGTTTGAGGGGTGAACCATGCTCTGATATGACTTTGTAACACCCTCCTCCCATATCTACCCAAGTAACCAGCCAACTAAGGTAAACATGTGACGAGAAGTTACAATGGTATGATTCGACCTCCTAAGTCGTGTTAAGAAAGTGGAATCATTGGAAACACACCATACAGACCTTCCACAACAACAACAAGACTCTCAGGAACGGTCCTCACCACTTAGGTAACCATTTCCTTAGTCCCATTGATTTTTTTGACCAATTAATACCTAGACTCTCCCATGCTATGGGCATACCATTGTCTAGAGGGATCTGGACGCTCCCACAGTATGGTATGCCAGCATCCAGGGACAATTTTGCTCAGTTTCGTGCCAGCATCCCCATGATTTAAGCCACTTTTTCAAGCCTAGTGCCCAATTCACTGCTTAGAATTGGATGACACCTTCATAATAGAAATATAACAAGGGAATGAAGATGACCCCTACTAGCCATGACAGGAATTTTGTCAAACATGTCAAAAATATGTAATCTACAGGTGTAAACAACATATTTAAGCACATGGGTCTCATACTCATATGAGAATCACTAAGAAACATTGATGCCTCAGCATATTAACTACATTTTCATCCATTAGGCCATAAATATAGTTTTCATTCATTTACAAGTAAAAACATGATGAGATCCATACATAGCTATTGCCATAATACATGTTCATAACTAGCATAATAACAACAGAAATATGAAGGAACAACAACCATATAATCCACATATAAACCAATATAATACTCATGAAATAGCCTCATATTAATTATGCAAAGGCCAACCATTTGTGGGACTTCCACGAACAACTCGACCGTAGACATGGTTGAGCCAAATATATCTTCAACCAGTCACCCCCATGCCATATTCCAAGCATGAATGTGGGATCTCATAAAACACATCAATCCAAAACCATCCAGGGCTTCTAGAGGCCAACCACCTCAACCCTTCAAATAGTGATTCCACCTCATGGTTGGACAACACAAAACCATCATCAGATTGGTATCTACCCAAGCCTTTCAAAGCTCCAGAGTGTTTGTTCCAACCAAGACTCCAAGACTAGTAGCTCAACCCACAACTTATATAGGCATCCTGAGCGTTTGTTCCAACTAGGGCTATAGGACTAGTAACTTAACCCACCAATAGCTCTATAGAATTTTCCCAACCAAGGCTCTAGGACTAATAACTTAACGCAAGCTGTTATAGGGCTCAAGAGCATTTTTCCATCCAAGGCTCTAGGAATTAGTAATTCAACCCAAGCTAAAGGAAACATGAGAACCAACAAAAAAACAAACAAATAAACCCACAATCACCATGGTTATCTAGGAAATGTCAAGGCTAGGGAAATCCACTATCAATCCAGGAAATCCTCCATGCTAGTGACAACTCATAACTAATAAACCACATGCATATGCCATGCATGCAAAACTAGTAGGAAAACATACATGCAACTTGGTACCTGTAAGAAAAACCCACTATATTTGTTGATCCCAATGTCCTCTTGCACTTTCCTACTCTTCCTTTGACTTCTTTGTCCAAAACTCCAAGTATGCCACACTCCTCTAAGAGTGCTCCAAGAAAAATCTAAGTGTCCAAGAGTATGAGAGAGAGAGAGAATAAAGAGAGAGCTTCAAACCTGAAGTGACAAAATCTGTATACTAATCCTCATAAGCCTTTTTATTAATGAGGCCTCTATTTTCTTCATTTTTCCATTATTTTCCTTCAATTTCCTCCTCACATGCAACCTGTGACCTTTCACCTCCCTTTTCTCCTAATTTCCATTGTTTTCATAAATAAATGTGACATAAATTCCATTTGCCTTTCCAAAGCCTTTGCCAATTTCCTTAGCCATTAATCAGCCACCAGTGATCCCCATCCCTATTATTTTTCCCAACATTCAGCTTGGAATAAGTGTCCCATCAACCGTGGTTTTTATTTTTCCTTTATTAAATTTTATTACATGGAATGTTTATTAGGGTTTTTACAACTTAGTGAAAATGCCAAGTAATGTTAGTTGATATGTCATTGAACCTTAGTTATCAAGATTAAAGTAAGTAATATAGAAGTATTGTATAATTTATCGTAATTTCCTTGGGGGAGTTAATGATGGTGGAACATACGTGAGACGTGTGGACACGAAAATTATTCATGTATGATAATCCTCATAACAAGTTATATATATACTAGTATATAACCAGTTTAATGCTGTCTTATGTCATGGGATGGAAAATTATTGTACTATGAGTAGGTAAAAATAGGAACAAATTACATACCACTATTATCACATGCTCCAATGAAAACCCTCCTTGTTTTCAATAAGTGTGTATGTAACAACAAGGCATATATAAGAGCTTATACAAGGAACCAACAAATGGTATGACCATCAATTTTACTAATTAGGTGTCTCTAAGAACCATGCCAGATAGGAAAAGTCTTAAGATAATGAGGATCATAACACTGTCTTAGTGCAAAAGCAATAAACACCTGGAGAGCATGAGACCATTCAACTAAAAAATATTGCTTCATGTTACCAATTTGAAATAAGGAAGTGATGTTGTCTTTTGAGGGTGCCAATATCAAGGAGGTTTTCCTGATATTTGTTTAAGGCATGTAGGCCAACCAATTAGTGTCTACATACAACACTCATGACATACCACATTTTGTTTGATCAAATCTGATTGATTGACAATAGTGCCTACACAACCATGCAATCTTGTGTCCTCGTGCATTTAGGTATGTTAGAAACAACACATACCCAATAATACACTCATCAATGTGTGACTTAGACTGGAAAAAGGGACTAGGCTCACAAATTTCCTCCCATCCATTGAAAAACCGTCAATAATGTAGTTGTCACCCCTGAGCATGAGGAACATGTCCCACTGACCAGGCCACTAGATCCTTTAGGGATTCCATAGGTTTTCTTTTTTATTCCACGTCTCCACCCTTCTGGATTTAGATTACATATATATTTCAGAATTCAAGAGGAGATTCTCGTTCACCCAATAGCCATGAGGGATTCCACAAGTTTTATTTCCTCAGCTCCACCCTTCTAGGCTCATCTTGTTGCCATTTTATAGGATTCCAGAGGATCTCTTCCTCCACTCAATAGCAGTGAGGGATTCCATAGGTTTTATATCCTCACCTCCACCCTTCTAGATTCAATTTGCATAGATATTTTGGGATTTCAGAGGAGCTCTTCATCCACCCAATAGCCATGATGGATTCTAGAGGTATTATTTCCTCACCTCCACCCTTTTAGATTCAACTTGCAGAAATATTCTAGGATTCCAGGGGATCTCTTCCTTCGTCCAATATCCATGAGGGATTATAGAGGATCTCTTCCTCCATCCAATATCCATGAGGGATTCCAAACGGTTTTTTTTACACCCTCCACCCAATAGCCAGGAGGGATTCTAGAGGTAAAATCTCCACCCTCACTTGACTCCAAAACCTCGAAGACTTAAGCAATCACTATTTGTTACACCATATTATGGCACATAAAGGTTATTTTAGTTGTGCTCATACTACACCTGTTGGAGGGTAGCTAAGACACATATAGACCTATGAGCTACATATCCTCTAGACAGTAAGGTCAACCATGCAATGATTTGTTGAAGAATATGCCTAACAACTATATAAGAGGGAAAAAGTTATAGAGTCCTTACCTTCCAAAGGGCAAGGATAATCAGGTCAATAGCCTTACTGGAAGGTCATTCTACATGCAGATGGTGTAAAAATCCCTCACCACCCATTTGACATGGATGTATGTGGAATAGTAGAAGATAGGGATAAAAAATCATTCTCGAGTTCTAGAATTCATTTATATCATGGGTCTACACCCTAGAATTCAAACTCTAGCTGG
Source organism: Pinus taeda (assembly GCA_000404065.3). NCBI lineage: Eukaryota > Viridiplantae > Streptophyta > Pinopsida > Pinales > Pinaceae > Pinus > Pinus taeda. The sequence continues at coordinate 29,464 of APFE031208837.1, forward strand.
ACGTGGAGAATCATAATGCAACCTACGTTAACAATACTATTTAATATTGTCACAGAGACTCAACTTTAATGTTGCAACCTTGACCTGCTATCCTCAAGGTGTAGATCCCGCGAATTCTCAAGCCTGTGTGCTTTGAGTAAAATTCTCTCGAGTTTATTTTCCAATGCCTCTCTCGTTTCTGATATGGTTTTCTCCTCTATTATCTCCTCCCTTTTTCCCCCTTCGTTTCTCTCCCACACTGTCCTCTCCTACTTCTCGTTCTTCCTCTCCTTTCCAAATACTCCAATTTAGTTAGGGCTCAACCCCTCTGGACCAAATGAATATGCCCCCTTGTCCATATTGACGTTGTTACTACTAATTGGATTTGTAGTTGAACTAATTACTTGGAATTGGCTCCTCCTTCCCTCCTTGCCTGCCATATTCCATCTTCTCGAGGCATATTATAGAATTGCTAAGGTGTGCAGAAGGATCTTCTCCACCATGTGCCAGTATTTTATAAATATTTTTGAATGTCCCTCCATCACAATCTCCTTCACTTTCCATCTTCAAAACCCCCCTCCAATGTTTGTGCACAATTCTTCCTCCAAAGAAAAAAAAAGGTCGTTCATTAACACTTTGATTTAAATGAGAGGTTAATATGATCCAAATTCAAATGACAAAGTACATGCTTTATACAAGACCTTTCATAACATCCACTCCTACCTACATTAGAGGGATTGTCTCATACATGTTAGATTTAAAAGATGTGCCTCTAGAGTTATACTAAATTTCATAAGTCGATCTACTAATCCTTACAAGTCTTATAAGTAAAACACCATTTGTTAGTCATATATATTTAGCAATATCAACATTTTTGAAGATTCTTCGGCGAAAATCACATAGAGAAATTTTTGTCGACGCATTTCGAACCAACCAATGTGGTTCATTGTCAGGACAAGTTGAATGAGCATATCTGGCTATGCACTTTAAATAGATAAGGCATAGTATCCAATGACTCAAATTTCTCGCTAAGGTAACGACTAAAAAGACAACAGCTCGATTTGACCTGATAATGGCTAGTTTGACCATGATAAGGGGTATTCATTTGTATCATGGGTCTACACCCTAGAATTCAAACTCTAGCTGGACGTGGAGAATTCCAATGCAACCTACATTAACGATACTATTTAATATTGTCATAGAGACTCAACTTTAATGTTGTAACCTTGACCTGCTATCCTCAAGGTGTAGATTCCACGAATTCGCAAGCCTATGTGCTTTGAGTAAAATTCTCTCGAGTTTATTTTCCAATGCCTCTCTTGTTTCTGATCTAGTTTTCTCCTCTATTATCTCCTCCCTTTTTTCTCCCTTCGTTTCTCTCCCACACTGTCCTCTCCTACTTCTCGTTCTTCCTCTCCTTTCCAACTACTCCAGGTTAGTTAGGGCTCAACCCCTCTGGACCAACCGAATATGTCCCCTTGTCCATATTGACATTGTTACTACTAATTGGATTTGTAGTTGAACCAATTACTTGGAATTGGCTCCTCCTTCCCTCCTTGCCTACCATATTCCATATTCTCGAGGCATATTATAGAGTCGCTAAGGTGTGGAAAAGGGTCTTCTCCACCATGTGCCACTATTTTATAAATATTTGTGAATGTCCCTCCGTCACAATCTCCTTCACTTTCCATCTTCAAAACCCCCCTCCAATGTTTGTGCACAATTATTCCTCCAAAGAAAAACAAGGTCGATGATTAACACTTTGATTTAAATGAGAGGTTAATATGATCCAAATTCAAATGAAAAAGTACATGCTTTATACAAGACCTTTCATAACATCCACTCCTACCTACATTAGAGGGATTGTCTCATACATGTTAGATTTAAAAGATGGGCCTCTAGAGTTATACTAAATTTCATAAGTCGATCTACTTATCCTTACAAGTCTTATAAGTAAAACACCATTTGTTAGTCATATATATTTAGCAATATCAACATTTTTGAAGATTCTTCGGCGAAAATCACATAGAGAAATTTTTGTCAACACGTTTCGAACCAACCATTGTGGTTCATCGTCATGACAAGTTGAATGAGCAGATCTGGCTATGCACTTTAAATAGATAGGGCAGAATATCCAATGACTCAAATTTCTCGATAAGGTAACGACTAAAAAGACAACAGCTCGATTTGACCTGATAACGGCTAGTTTGACGATGAACCACACTGGTTGGTTCGAAATGCGTCGACAAAAATTTCTCTATGTGATTTTCACCTAAGAATCTTCAAAAAGTTGATATGGATCACAAAAGTCTCAATTCAACAATATCAACTTTTCGAGCTATAAGAACACCAATGATTGCTAATAACATCCAACATGCATTCACCAATTATAATGATTGATAAAAGGGTTGGCTTATGACACTTATTTGTCATGCACAATATAAAAGAGAAAGGTTTATTGATTTCTACATGTTTCTGAAATAGGATCATACCCTAAATCTCCTTTTATATTGTTATCAACATTCTCCTTGTTCCTTTTTGTTTATAGTACTTCTATCATTGTAATTACAACCACACAAAGCATACGTACTTTTATTATTTTCCACATGTATATAAAGATAACTAAAGGGGTATTTACAATAACCATATAAGTGAAAAGTGACCAAGATAATGTTTACATTATATATATGAATGTACTAGGATCGAGGACATTAACAATGTATCTACATACTTTTCAAGATGATTGATTCGTTACACACATTGCCCTCATACTAACTTGTAAAATGCATGTCTCAATAAAATAATGTAGTTCTACTAAAGATTAACAAGTTAGTGTTAAATTATTGATTTTATTTCAATTTCAATTTCTATGTAGTTCTACTAAAGGTTAGCAAGTTAGCGTTAGATTATTGATTTTATTTCAATTTCTATTTTTATAATAAGTTAAAATTTAAAATAAGTAAAATTTTGAAATTTATAATAATTTACATATTTATTAAATGATATATACAAAATTTACATTATTTACTAATTATAGTTAACAATTTCAATCTACCACTTGATATTCCGTTTTTCCTAAGAGATGCATTATTGTTTTGAATTTAAGTGCATTTTAAAAAATATTTTGAGCTCGGATTCTCTATAATAATTTACAATGAGATATACAAAATTTACATTATTTATTGATTATAGTTAACAATTTTGATATTCCATTTGGTTTAAGAGATGCATTATTGTTTTGAATTGAATTGCATTTTAAAAAATATTTTGCGTTGAGATTATCTATAATAATTTAGATATTTATTAATTGAGATATACAAAATTTACATTATTTATTAGTTATAGTTAACAATTTCAATCTACCACTTGATATTCCATTTTGTCTAGAAGATGCATTATTGTGTTGAATTTAAACGCAATTTAAGAGATATTTTGAGCTGAGATTCTTTAGCAATGCAATGTGCGGCTTAAGAGTGACCACCCTAACACACACTTAGCTTTCACAATCTTAATATTAAAAACGACTATTTGTGACTAGTTGTGGACCCAATAATAATAATTTAAAATATATTGGCACTTAATATTATTTATTTTGTTTAAATATTGGTAATATATGTGTCAAGTCTTGATGTCTTGGTGGGGCTAATACTATGATAACTATTGGTCTTTGTACAACAATAGACATCTCACCCCTACTATAGGCAAAAAATTGAAGTTGGGATACCAAATTGACCACTAAGGGAAGCATTTTATTGGCTATTTTTAAGCATGAAATTGGTATATTTCATATATACACACACACACACAAAACAAAAATTTTATAAATTTGATCAAATAAATCAAGGGTGTCCCTATCCCCTACCCTGTTTGACATTTACATTGGTGTTATAGACATATTTGGGCATGGAAACCCCAATAATATATGTCGATTAACCAAGGGCTCCTTAATCCCTAAAAGTGTTGTTTCATACCCTAAAGGATCATGGTCAACTGATTACATAATTTCCCAAAAGTTCCACCTGAAAAACTACTCAGAACTGGCCAAAACTGGACCATACTGACTACTCCATAGTCAAGGTGCAATGCATACTGGCTGCCACACTAGCGAGGTGTGATGCATACTAAAAGAGGCTTCTGTGGGGTGCGATGAGTGAGAAGAGACAAATGGCAGAGACAGTTTGCTAAGTGGATGCTCATGGAATCTTCTAAAAACTTCTCCTATGACACTTGCCTCTCTGAATTCGCCCAGGGATGAGTAAGTGATTAAAGAAATCTCCAAGTGGAACCAAGAACTATCAGTGAAATGAAACTAATCAAAAACCCAAAGCTGACTCACCCCCTTGCAAGACATCTATATATGGGTCCCTCATCTGAGAGATTTGGAGGCTGGAATTTTGTAATTTGTAAGGAAGTGTTGTTGGTTTCTCTTTGAGACATTGTATTGTTGGGTGATCTTGATTTTCATGAGGTGAAGAGGGCTTTCATGCTGGGAGGATGATGTTGATCAGACAGTTGGGTTGTAATCCTCTCTTCTATTATCAATAAATTTATTTGAGTTTTCCTCCATATACTTATGTATTTGTGAATATTACTATTTGTGAATGCAATTGTATGGTTAATGTATTTCTGATTCTGCATTGTTTATGGTATTATAGATCTCTATGCTTTGATGGTGTTTTGTTGCTTTGCCTCTACAGGTATTCTCTAAAGCGGGACAAGTAGGAAAGGAGTAGCAAGCTCTATCAAGGGAGAGAGGAAACAAGCAAGGAATCAAGCGAAAGGTTTAGGTTGGTGCTCTCTGCTTCTCTCTTATCTATCATACATAAAGGAAATCACAATTTACTTTGATTGTTTATTTCTAAGATAGCTACCTGTATTAGTGGGACTAACAGATAAAAAAGAAACTAGTTTTCCTCGAAACAAAATGGCGACTCCACTGGGGAGCGATTAGTTTGTTTGTTTGTTATTGTTTTTTTCTTTATAAACTACAGACAGAGCCTAAAGTTAAGCGAGCTAGCCTTCGAACTGCTCTTGCTATGCAAGTGAAAAGTGGATCAACGCTGCTTCAATCAATCTCCGGGATAACTTTGAAAGGGAAAATCGTTCATTTGAACGTGATGGTAGTCCAAGGGCCATTAGATTACAATCTACTCCTTGGGGGAGACTACGTCTATAGCATGGAAGCTATTATTTCCACACTCTTCCAAGTGATCTATTTCCTGCATGAAGGCAGAATGGTAAAGCTTATTGACCATCTTTCATTTCCCGGTTCAAACACATCTACAAGTCAAACATCATCCCTAAATGGTCTTTTCATGTCAAGAATGTCTCTTCAACCTTCGTTTCTTCCACCTAATTACCGTGATTAGTTCGGTGAATGTAATGAAGTCTAGCGGGCATGCACCCTAGTCTACTTCGGCATGCGAACCCAGCTAAAAAGATAGATTTCCATGTAGGTTATATGATTGGTTTGAAACACCATTTCCTTGTAGGATTTGGGATGAGTCTGAAAATTTTATCTCCTCGAAGGTTATGTGATTAGAAGTGCTGACCCACACCATTCACCTTTGTCTATGGACAAAGCCAAGGAAGTTTGTTGTCTGCTCTGCGGATGAAACAATCTTGCTTAAATGCAAGGACTTCCATATGGTAACCTGGAAACTCTACTTTTCTTCATACCTAGGGGCATGCAACCCTTTTTATGCAAGCAAAATACGACCAATTAGATTAGCTTCGTAGTTGTTTTAGTTTAGCTTTTTAGCTTAGGTTAGTTCAACTTCTTAGGTTAGGTGAATGGTCTGATCCACCATTCACTTTTGTCGACAACCTGCAGACAAAGCAAAGGAAGGATTTTGCCTTGGCTGAGGACAAAACCATCCTACCTAACCTCAGTAGTTCCTTAGCTTTAGTATAGTTAGCTCTGTAGTTTGGTCATTTCTAGCCTACAAGAAAAGGCAATGAGAAAACTTTCGCATGGTGCAAGCTCATTAAAAAAATGAACTACTAACAAGAGACATATTTAAACGACTGGCACAGGAAATGTTTCCGCAAAGTTCAAGCTCGTTAAAAAATAAACCTAGCACTGAGCACATGTTGGCACAAGGTTCAAGCTCATTAAAAAATAAACCCACCTTCAGTAAATGACCCTCGTGATTGCCTTGCTATTAGCCTTTTTATTCTTGGTTGTGTTCTTCCATCACCTCCATTCTTTTGGTCAATCATACGCTTCCACTTGATTGTTTACCCTTTTGAGGAACAACTGTGAGAAGTGATTCTATTAGCCACCCTCTTCACTGCCATGTTTTGAGAAGTTCAAACCTTACCTGGAACTAGATGCTACCCGAAAATATCACTTGTTCCTCAAAAACGAGTTTCTTTTAAGCTCTTTTTAGACTCGCTAAATATGAAAATATTGTCGAGCTGATGGTATTTCCAACTTGTTAAATTAAATAGAAGTTCCATCCCTCCTGTACATTTTTATCTTTTAAAACCCAAGAGATTATCAAACAAAAAAATCGAGCGCTTGCCTTTTTCGGCTCGCTAAAGCGATTGAAAAGTCATCCATTTCGTATTATTTTATACTTTTTCCAACTTAAGGGATTACGCTACGAAAAAGGACTGCTGGAGTTTCTTTTTCGTCCCTTTTAAAACTCTCTAAACATGAAAAGGATCGATTTATCTTTGTCGTTAAACTCGTTAAAACAATAGCGATGAACTTGTCCACTCGGACAAGAACGAGTTTCACTGTCATTAGGCTCACTAAATCATAGCGATAGGTTTGCCCGAAGCGCAAATGATAGAACAAGCATATGTTATCCTCCTCAAGCTTGACAAAAATAAAGGGGTACTGGTCAGCAATGACTGGGGAAAAAGGGAAGAAAACTAGACGAACTTTATTGGTAGCAGGTCACTCTTGAACATGACAATTTCACTCCATCACCATGATTGAGTTGGGTTGGGTTATTCCGTTCATCGGTCATATCACAATTGGTCCTCCGTACCATCCATCTTTTGGGGTTAATGCTACCAATCCATTTTAGTGTCGTCGATATGTTCAAGGGAAGTCATTCAGAAAATTTACCACCCAGCTAATGCCTCATCCACTATAATACCTTTAGTCTCCATTTTTCATGACCACCATTCCTGAACCTTTTATCATCAGATTGTTTTCACCTCCACAAAATCATTTGCTTCGTTTCATGTCGTAGATGTGGGATACATCAAGGCCCTCCTATGACGAGTCACTTCTTGTCGACATCAACACATTATCCAAGAAGTTGACTTAGAAACAACCCTTTCAGTACTTTGAAGCTTGCATACCTCAATGGCAAGTTTCTCACTTCCGGCGACATGTTTACATCAATGGCCTTCGACTGAATCATTTTGTGTGGTGTTTGACATCGACTCATATATTCACACCACGTGAATTGTACTGTAGTACCTTGAGGGTCATTATCATTATTGGTGATTCCTCTCCCGCCTATTAACAACTTACATCTTTGGCTGGTAATCAGGTGATGTTTTTCCATGCTAGACTTTAGAACATCTTTTCACATGGATCGACTTGTACATCGGGCGAAGATTGAACGAGTTTGAAGATCCCGGATCTAGTTTAATCCATCTGGGCTGTGATATATTCAGGGAAATAAAGACATCAAATGTACACAGAAGCTACACAGATGATCATCCAAGCTAAGGGATGATGACTCTACATATAAAGAATCACTAGTCTGCAACCACAGATGGTTATCTGTTCCACGTACATGAAAATGAATTTATAAAAGCTGAGCATGGGAATGCCCGCCTCAGCTAGATCATGAAAATAATATGATGATGATGTATTGTATTGTATCTTATTACAGGTCACCTTCCAGTTCGAAAAACCTCGGATCCTCATGATAAAGCATTTCACTCGACATCAGAAGATTTATGACCTCATGCTTTAGGAGGCAGCTGTTATAGACATATTTGGGCACGAAAACCCCATTCATATATGTCGATAAACCAAGGGCTCCTTAATCCCTAAAAGTGTTGTTTCATACCCTAAAGGATCATGGTCAACTCATTACATCATTTCCCAGAAGTTTCACCTGAAAAACTACTCATAACTAGCCAAAACTGGACCATACTAACTACTCCATGGTCAAGGTGCAATGCATACTGGCTGCCACACTAGCCAGGTGCAATGCATACTGAAAGAGCCTTCTGTGGGGTGCGATTAGCGAGAAGAGACAAATGGCAGAGACAGTTTGCTAAGTGGATGCTCATGGAATCTTCTAGAAACTTCTCTTATGACACTTGCCTATCTGAATTCGCCCAGGGATGAGTAAGAGATCAAAGAAATCTCCAAGTGGAACCAAGAACTATCAGTGAAATGACACTAATAAAAAACCCAAAGCTGACTCACCCCCTTGCAAGACATCTATATATGGATCCCTCATCTAAGAGATATGGAGGCTGAAATTTTGTAATTTGTAAGGAAGTGTTGTTGGTTTCTCTTTGAGACATTGTATTGTTGGGTGATCTTGCTTTTCATGAGGTGAAGAGGGCTTTCATGCTGGGAGGATGATGCTGGATTAGACAGCTGGGTGTAATCCTCTCTTTTACTATCAATAAAGTTATTTGAGTTTTCCTTCATATACTTGTGTATTTGTGAATCTTGCTATTTGTGAATGCATTTGTATGGTTAATGCATTTATGATTTTGCATTGTTTATGGTATTATAGATCTCTATGCTTTGATGGTGTTGTTGCTTTTCCTCTACAAGTATTCTCTAAAGTGAGACAAGTAGGAAAGGAGTGGCAAGCTCTATCAAGGAAGAGAGGAAGCAAGTAAGGAGCCAAGCGAAAGATTCAGGTTGGTTCTCTCTGCTTCTCTCTTATCTATCATACATAAAGGAAATCACAAGTTACTTTGATTGTTTGTTTCTAAGATAGCTACCCGTCTTAGTGGGACTAGCAGATCGAAAAGACACTAGTTTTCCCGGAAACAATTGGTAAGCTGGAAGAATGTCTAGAAGCTGAACGATGCCATGGATCCCAACTCACTGGTATAGTCATTTCTCTTCTCCTTTATGTTGATTATATCATTCTTATTGCTAGAAGCCCTTATGATCTCAACATGCAGCTTAAAATCATCTATGATTATTTCTCCAAAATGGACATCACTATTATTATCGACAAGTCTTCTCATACAAATATTTAGGTATTGACATTCACCATCAACTCATTTGGATTTATAAAATTGAGAAAAAGATATGAGGCTAGAAAGTTTACTATGAGCTTAAAAACAATTATAAATCCAACGATCTTTGGGTTTTGAGTAAATATTAGTTCCTTTTTCAGTCTCTCATCACCCCTGTTATTTTATAAGGGTGTGAGGTTTGGGGTTGCAGTATATCTAGAGAATCACAGAGAAAGATTAAGATGATCCAAAGATCCAAAAGCAATTTATAACCTACGACCTAAAGACTAAAGTAAATACTCCCTACGCTATTCTCTTGATTGAAGATAGCCTTGGCCCCATTGAAAGCATGGTTGTGTTTAGGTATCTTATGTACAAGAAAAAGTTGCACAACATGGATGCCAAAAGACTCTCCAAAATTGCTTCCAACTCTAGTCAAAATCCCCACCTCCAACTCAAGTGAGGCTGGCATAAAGATGTTCAATCTTGGCCTGACCATTGGGGGATAGAAGAGGGGATCATCTTGATGAATAAGAATGAAATTAGAAACACCATTACCTCCAAATTTAAGGATAAATTGTGGGATGATCAAGAATTAGAGGGGAAAATGGAGCTAAATGAAATTAAAAACACTATTCTTCCAAATTTAAGGATAAGTTGTGGGATGGTAAGGAGTTAGAGGGAAAAGGGAAACCAATATATTATAAGCAGGTGAACAATCCTCCTCTTTCTAATGAGAAGTATCTTTCTTTCTTTCTTTAGGAGTACTAAGAAGAAAATGAATATTGCAAAGATAAAAACTAATCATGATCTTCGGAGTGAAACCTAGAGTTGATCTATTCCTTTTAAGGTCCAAGAAACCATATTGACCTCCCTAAACCATAACCACACCCCACACACAAAATAAAAATTATAAATTTAAAAAATTA